>BSBK01012853.1:0-80413 GCA_027943335.1 Chamaecyparis obtusa
ATGTATTTGACTTCAAGATTATAATGTATTTTACTAAATTATTATTATTTTTTTTAAGCAAAAGTGGTGTAACCACCATATTTTATTAATCTGATTCAATAACTCTCCCATGGAGGACCAGTAAGAAACCCTGGGATCATAGTTATATACATGCATATATCCAAGGGACATATAAATACATAATTATTACATATTTTTGAGCAATACAACGAAGACACCCAAAGACATTGACTGGGATAAGTCCATCACGTTGCAAATGCTCCATGAATGAGAGTCCAGTATGTTGAAGGACGTGGATGCCAGCAGGGTAGTTTTTAATCTTCCCTGTCCACCGTACTTCTTTCTACTGCAGGCTTTCTCTATGCCTTGTTGCATGATCGCAAGGCTTCTCTCTCCTCTCTTGCAATCATGCGACCACACTCCTTTCCGCCTCTCTGCATTAACTACCCCAGCTTCCGTCCATCTTCCACACCTACCACCAGTTGTGCCTCGTGCCTTGTCGCATGATCACATGGCATCATTCCCACCCATGCGATCATGCGACCTTCTCTACTTGCCAGCTCTTTTTGAACCACAACCACCGATTAAATGCGACTCGCTTTTCTATATGCTAACCGATGATAATTTTGTGTGGGGCCCTCTCCTTTCACCTTTTTGCATGATCACATAACCCTTATTTGGTTTATGCGATCATGCGACAACCTCAAATATTATGCACTGCCTAAAGTTTTTTGGCCAGGCGCTTTTTCCTTATGCGATAACTTTGCTAATGTTCCAAAGTGTGTGGGTCCCCTCTATTGCTCTTGTCGCATGATCGCATGAGCATTATTTTCTTCATGTCATCATGCGACCAGCCCATTTTTCATCTGCCAACTACTATAATAAATGCAGTACATTTTATATTCCTTTTTCTCTGATGTTTCTCTCATTCGGATGTAATCCAGGGCATTTCGAGAACATTCTATAGGAAGAATATTTGGTAAACAAAAGGAATGTTTTGAAGTTTCAGTCATATACAGAAATATATATGATATTCTGGGCATAGGTAGCTCTAGGCACAGTCTGTAAATCAAAAAATTTGGCATTAATATATGCTCTGTTTACTCTATTTTGTTAACTAGCATTGTAATGTGTGTATCTTCCTCCATCAAATTGCTCTCTTCCCCAACAACCTGTTGAATTGCATCCCTTATTGCTTGTGACTGGCATATAAACATTGATGAAATCGAGCCCTCATTGATGTGAGATGGCAGAGCCTCTTCCAAAAGTTCCAATCGCATCCTAAACTCTGAAATTTCTGGGCATGACTTCATGGTGATAGCAGGCACATGTCTGCATAACATTGCCTGACTAACCCGCAAATCCATTGGCTCCTAGCTTGTAACTTGACAATGAGTGACGGATATGATCAAAGCCCACATATTTGTAGCTATAATAAATTACCAAGTACAGCCAAAATAAAATCAGGATATCCCAAGTGTGAGAGAAATTATGCATAAGTTTCAATGTCATTTTTGGAACTTGGGATTCTGCCAATAGTACACTGATTAAAATTTCACAACCAAAACACATGTGTGCTGATGAACTTGCAGATGGGAAATAGATATGCATCTGTTAAAGAACAAACTTCACATCCGGACATTTGAGGCATCAACTGCACATGACACTAATCTCTTGACTATAGATTTCCTTCAACTTGGCATCATGATTAATAAATGAATCATTATTAATAGCCACCAGTTCATACCCATCACAACCTTTGTTTTCTAGATGGTCTGCTAGTCTATTACCCTCTCTAAGCATGTGAGAGATGTGAACTTCTTGAAATGAATCCAGTAACAACCAAATCTACTGAAGGATGTATGATAGTTTCCAGTTATGGGATATTCTCTTATACATGGCAGATATAATCACTATTGAATCTCCCTCTATTTGAATCTGTCAGAAGCCTCCATTTTTTGCTAATATTAGACCTTCTAATAATGCCTTGGCCTCAGCCATATTGTTTGTGCCATCAGGAAGTGGGCAGCATTTTACTGCTAGTAATATTCCTTGAAAATTCCAGATGCAAATTCCCACCCCTGATTTACCTGGATTCCCTCTTGAAGAGCCATCAAAGTTAATCTTGCTAAACCCTTTGGATGGTGGCATCCACTTAATCCCTTCTCTGTCCAACATTTTGTTTGGTTTTGGTTGATAACACCAACCAAAGGGAGCATGTATTTGTTTCCACTCTCGCAATATAAACGAGTCCCATGATGTCATAATTAGATTATGTTTAAGCTTATTATGGTAGGCATTAACTAGTTCTGATATCAATCTTTCTATTTGAGCTGTGACCACTTGGATTGTCAAAAATTGTCTACGAAAGATTCTTTTATTTCTCTCCCACCAAATTGCCCAGACCACTATTGCTGGAGTGCACTTCCAAATTGCTGAAAAAAGGGAGGATGAATATAGTTGTGGCCATGAGTCAAACAGGTCCCTTAGCTTGCATGGAAGAGGAGTTGGATATTGTAACTTTCTAAGGACAAAATGCCAGCATTCTTGAGAAAATTCACATTTTAAGAATAGGTGGCCCGTGTCTTCTTGATGATTATCACAATGCAGACAATTAAAAGGCTGAGCTATATTAAGTCTCTGAAGCCACTTTCTTGTTAATGTCCTATTATTCAAAGCTAGCCAAGAAAAGCATCCTGCTTTTGGTAATGTTAGATTATTCCAATAGAAGGAATAAGCATGGGATGGTTGCTTGGTTGCATCTCTCTGCTGAATAAGTTTATATCCATCCTTAATATTAAAATTCCCATCTACCCCCGGTGCCCAAATCAAATTATCCTCCAAATTTGATAAGTAGATCAGTCTTTGAGACAAGATTTTCTGAAATAGTTGAATCTGTTGTGGTGAGAGAGGTAGCTCTTGGGGGTCTTTCCAAATTACTTTCCTTGAGTGTAGGCATAAAGCAGATACATATCCAATTAAGTGAATACCCCAAACATTTTCTACTATAGAGATAATATCCTCCATTCCAATGTCATTTTTACTAATCAAAGGTGGTACCCCACTCCATGAGTCATGCCAAAACTTGACTGATTGACCATTATTGACTTCCCATGTAATATACTTGTATATTAAATCTCTGGAAGAGATCATGAAGTCCCAAATGGCTGACCCTTTAGGGGGGTCAGATACCGATATAATTCTAGTCAGGTTAGAATCATCTAAGTACTTGGCTTGCATAATTTGGCACCAAATATTATGTGGCTTAGAATACATTTGCCATACTAATTTTCCCCCAAATGCTATGTTCCGCTTTTGTAGATCATGAATGCCTACCCCACCCAGCTGCTTAACTTGTGCCAATTTCTCTATCGAGACTAAAGGGATTTTCTTTTCTCCATTCATGTTCCCAGTCGATAGAAAATCTCTAATCAGTTTTTGAATTTCTTGAATGACCAACATAGGAGCCTTGAGGACTAATAAGTAATAATTGGGGATTTCTAAGAGAACTGTTTTGATTAAAAGTATTCTACCTGAGAGAGATAGCCACCTTTCTTTCCATGCAACCACCCTGGCTTTAATCCTTTCGATGATTGGTGTCCAATAACTGATTTTATTTGCCCTCATGAAAAATGGGATACCAAGGTAGACTGATGGAAGGGAATCCACTGAAAATCCAAGAAGGTTAACAATTTTATTAGATACAATTTGATTTGTATTAAATAGATATATCTTGGATTTGAGAGGATTAACTCTCTAATTTGATGCTATAGTATACAGGTCCAAGGTTTCTTTGATTTGCCTGGCCTCCCTGATGTTTGATGTACCAAATAATAATGTATCATCAGCGAAAAGTGAGTGAGTCACTGAAATATTTGTTTGACCAATTTGCACACCCAGCCACTTGCCTGACGCTTTCTTCTGAAGTATGAACCTACTAAATGTCTCTGCCATTTAAAAAAATAATACTGGTGATAAAGGATCCCCCTGCCTAACTCCTTGTGTAGATGAAAAATAACTTGCCAGAACACCATTTATCAAAACTGAAAAAGATGCATCTGAAACACAAGCTTTTACCCATTTACACCAACTTCTTGAAAATCTAAATTTTTGTAGGACCTTAATGAGGAAATCCTAGCTAACTCTGTCATATGCTTTCATCATGTCCAGTTTAATAACAAAATGTGTTGATTTACTATTGTGGATACAATGAAGAACTTCATGAGCCACTAGAGCTCCTTCCATTGTCTCTCTACCTAGAACGAAGCCCCCTTGTGGATGCAAGACAATCTTAGGGATAAGGTACTACATCCTTAAATAAATAGCCTTTGTGATGATTTTATAGATAGTATTGCATAAGGATATTAGTCGGAAGTCTGCAAATGTCTTTGGATTTTGCACTTTTGGAATAATGGCTATATTAGTGGTGTTGAAGTTTTTCAACATGGTCTTGCTGGTCCTTGATTCTTCTATAACATCCAATAATTCCCATCCAATCCAGTCCTAGCATACTTGAAAGAATAGAGCAGTAAAGCCATCTAGGCCTGGGGCTTTGTCCGAAGGCAAGGAAAAGACCACTTTTTTTAATTCCTGAATGGTAAATGGAGCCATAAGTTTTAAATTTTCCACTGTTGAGATCATGTTGGGGATTGCCTCTAGCAATTCCACCATTGGAGGTGGCAGTGGACAAGCAATGGCAGGAGGGGCTAACAAATTTTGAAAAAATCTGACCCCTTCATCTTGTATGCTTTGAGGTTCTGACAATAAGATGCCATTGTCAGCTTTGGTTATAGAGAGAATACGATTGCTTGCTATTTTTAGTTTAGCTGACGCATGAAAGTATTTTGTATTTCTATCCCCCTCTTTTAGCCAAATTTCTCTTGACTTCTACCTCCAGTATTCCTCTTCTCTGCTGCATATTTCCTCCCACTCCTGTAGTAGACTTTTTTGAGTAGCAAAGGAGTCATTATTCATCCCTTTTTTTATAATAGTGTTATATATGTCCTCTAATTTGGCCTTGACTATTTCTTTCTCTTTAAAAATATTCTTAAATATCATCTCATTCCATTTCTTGATCCACTGTTTGGTGAGCTTCATCTTGTGTGCAAACTAGAACATTTTAGTTCCATCTATCGCGGGCACTGAATTCCAAAAATGCTTAAGTGAATTCAAAAAACTTGGGTGGTGTAACCACATTCTTTCAAACTTGAATGATGGTATATGTTGGAAATCTTGTTGTGTTACTATTGTGTACAAATGTAGACAAATTGGGAAATGATCTGAACCTGGTTGTGGTAGAATTTCTGAGTGAAATGTAACATTGACTAATTTCCAGCATTGGGAGAGGAAAAATCTGTCTAATCTAATAACTATTTGAGAGAAGTTTGCCCTTTTGTTGGTCCGTGTAAATGACCCATTTGATGGCACAACATCCATTAGGCCATTATCTTCAACAAAATTTGCAAAGTCATGAATTATCCTCATTGGTGGACAAATTCCACCCATTTTTTCTGACAGTTTTAAAATGGTATTAAAATCCCCCCCAATATGAAATGCGTGTCTGATTGAAGTTGTAAAAATTGAGTAATCTCTGACCACAATCTCAATTTGTCTTGGGTTGTTGTGGGCCCATAAACATTAAACAATAATATTTTAGTATCAAAACATTCCAATCTGATGGCTTGCCAATTATCTTTCTTCTCAATAATTTGGACTTGAAAAAGATTAGTATCCCAGAGGATAGCCAGCCCACCTGATGCACCTATCGCTGGACTATGAACAACATTCCATTTTGTCCATTTCCCAATAGTTTTGTTAAAAACCTCATCTGACATCTTTGTTTCTTGAAGTAGTATAATATCCACTTTTATAGAATCAATTTCTAGCTTGATTCTATTTCTTTTGTCAGAGGCATTGAGTCCTCTGACATTCCAAGATGCTATCTTCATTGCTGACAAGGAGAACCTTTTTTTCTCCTCGTCAATCTTTTGGAAGGTGTGAACTTCCCATCCAGTGTTGATTGAATTCCAGCTTCAATTTCTTCTTTGACTATAGTACTTTTGGGCTTTCTACCTCTTTTTTTTGGTGAAGCCTTGGCTTGTGCTTGATGTAATGGTGATAGCTCAATTGATAGTGACATATTAGGGTCAAAAGCCATAGGACCTACTCCTATAACACAAGTGGTATTGTTTGGGCCATCACATATTTCCTGATTAGTTCGATCAATAGCCAAATCTGGATCATCATGCAATTCCTGGTCATGTCCTGCTAGGTTTTCCTCTGATGTAGGAAATGTGTTATTCTATATCCATTCTACAATGTAGGAGTGAACAGTCTCCTCTAATTCAAATGGAGGCACCAACATACTAGTTGCATTGCTGTAGTCTTTATTATGGTTGACGGATATAGCTTCTCTCTGCCCATTAACTCTCCCCTTAGATTGACTGGTAGAATCTGAAGAACAAGATCCTTTAGAATCCATACTAAGCTCATTTACCACTCGAGCCTTATTGTTGTCACTTTGCTGGTGCATGTTTAGAATTTGATGCTCTTCAAGCGGTTGTATATTCTCTTCTACTGGAATTGTGGTAAAACCATCACTCAGGCATTTATGTTGATCTTGTTTGTTGTACACACCTTCATACTGAAGGATCCCCTCTTCTTCTGCTATTTCATATATTATTTTGGTAGCTAGGTTTGTCAATAACTCTTCTAAAATTTTCCTAGCTCGCACATTTACCAACACCTCTTTATCAAACACATCATTTGTAATTGGATTTGTAGTAGGAGAATCTGAAAACATTAATTATTGTACTATGTCATCCTGACTGAAACTTGATTCTTTTGATTTACTCCAATCTAATAAGGTAGGCTGCTTGGAGGCACTCAAGAACACCATAATGATACTTATAGCCCAATAAAAGTAGATAGAAGCTTCATATGGGTAAATCTTGTTAGGCAGCACTTCAACAGAGTATGGTGAAGAAGATTTTAATTCTTCTTGCTGACGGATATGTGATATGGAGCACTGGAAAGGATTTGTACATAAGTTATCACATACCCTCAATTGGGTTAATGGTTGGGATTGGCAATGAGTTGTGAAGTGCCCTAATTGATGCTGATATAACATGATAGTCTCCTCATTTTGAAGATGAATTTTCTGATCCCACTTCCCCCATTTGGATTTTAGGGAAATACATTTTGGCAATTCAAAAGTCCCATCATGAAGGATACACACTCTAACTTCTCGGTGTGGCACCTCAAATGGTATTAGGTCATGTTTAGCAAAGATACCAAGCTGATTAGCAATGATTTCTACTATGTCCAGATCTCTAAATTCTAAAGGCAAGTTTGGCAAGACAATCCAAATGGGGAAGAAAAGTGGAGCTCTATCTTGAAGTTTTAGATTAGGGGTCCATACTACAGTAAAGAGTCCAACTCCTTTGCAGAACCAACTTTTGTTCTTGTGTATCCCATCCCTCATAACAAAGTTTTCAAATTTAGCAAGAAAATAACCCAACTCAATATTTAACGAGAAAACATCAATTAACCCTGGCCAATTGTCAAAGGCCCAAATTTTAATATCATCAATACATAAGCCTATTCTTGAAAATGTACCTATTAATGCTATATTTCAGAGATGATGAATTTGATCTTGAAGCAGATGATCTGGAAAGGATATTGATGTATAATCACGAGTCTCCGAACCCTGATGAGTTGCCTTCTGAAGAGTGCTCTGCTTCATCTTCCAAACTTGAATAGGTTGCTTAGGATTGAAAGGGGCTCTATTTGTTGTGACCTGATGAGATTGCCCAGTATGTTGATTAGATATATGCTTTGTAACCCTAAAATCTCCCTATTTTTTAGTGGGCCCCTGATTATACTGTATGGCTACAGGCGATCTTGGTGGCGTGCCTTCACAAATGTCCAGTATTTCTTGCTTGTGGAAGCGCCGATATCTACCCTGAGCTCTTTGTCTTGGCAAGAAGAGATTACCTCCCACCTCATGAATAGAATGTGCATTGTTAAAAGGGGCTTTGAGATGTTGTACTACCTTATTGAAACCGTCCTTCCTCTAACACCTAGACTAGGGCTTTATTGGTACGTTAATGAATCTAGGATTCACAAAAAAAGGCTTGGCCAGTTGGACTGTTACTTTTCCTCTAAATATTTTCATTATGTCATCAAGATCAAAACGGGTAGCAGTGTTGCCCTTCACCCAATTTTTCTGTGCAAACGAGACTGATTGAAAATGTGGAGGGCAAGAGGGCTACCGAGAAATCTTACCATAGTGTGAAAAATCTTGTTGTAGTTGGTACTGATCAAACACCTACTTCTGTGATGGAAGTTGTTGCCTGGCCCCATATGGATATCATTGTCTGCCTACCCCTCCATTGAATCCACTAAACTCTATGCTGGTTACTCCCCTCTTCCCTGCATGATCGCAAGGCAAGTTTTTACCTCTTGCGATCATGCGACCTCGATCATGGGAGCGACTATTTTCTGGATATCACTGTCTGCCTTCCCCTCCATCGAATCCGATGGACTCTCTGTTGGATACTCCCCTCTTCCCCGCATGATCGCATGATATTATTTTACCGCTTGTGATCATGTGACCGTTTTGAAATTTCATTTCTCTCATATTATTTATTGTTTAGTTTTATATTATTGTTATGATAAATATAGTAAACATTATAGATAATTATTTGCTAAAATATTATTTATATATTGCATAATACAATATGATAAAATTTATAAAATCTAATATTTTATGTATAAGATAAAAAAAATATAAAGATAATATAAGATTATACATATTTCTAATAATATATAATATACATATCTAAATTATGTACATATAGATTTATATACAAGAAATAATATATTATTATTTGTAGGAGGATAAGCTCTTAGATAATTGATTATTATTTGTTGAAGACGTTCACTTGGAATTATTACTTCTAAGTGAACATTAAATGGCACTCGAATGATATATTTGTAGTGCTTTATTTTAAATTTTTATATGGATTTTTTCCAAATAATAATAATAATAATAATAATAATAATAATAATAATAATAATAATAATAATAATAATAATAATAATAATAATAATAATAATAATAATCATAATAATAATAATAATAATAATAATAATAATAATAATAATAATAATAATAATAATAATAATAATAATAATAATAATAATAATAATAATAATAATAATAATAATAATAATAATAATAATAATAATAATAATAATAATCACAATGATAATCACAATGATAATGATAATGATGATGATAATGATGATGATAATGATGATGATAATGATGATGATAATGATGATGATAATGATGATGATAATAATAATGATAATAATAATAATATGATGATGTAATATGATATTATGATGTTATTATTTAATATAAATATTTTTAAATATAGCTATTTTATATTTAATTTAAATAATCATATATTAATAGATTATTTAAACAATAGTAATGATCATTTATTAATATGATATTTATGGTTGAAAATAAATCAACGACACTAGCATGATTGTAAAAGAGTTAAAGATGCATTGCGGTATTGCGAGAACTATTAGATCTACTGTTAGATTCATAACTCAATGATAATCTTAGAAAATAATAAAATCTGCGAGGCTTTTAGAGTCAGGAATAAAAAAAGAGGCTAGACCTAGGTAAAGAAATATTAGTTATATGAATCTGGTCAATGATTAATTAAAACATGTGTCTTTTTAGGAAGTTAAGTGATTCTATAAAAGTAACGTTCAAATAGATTTTAAAAGAGTGACCTAGGGTTTTCTTTGAAAAGGAAAGGCACTTAGGGTTTTTTCATGTTGGGTTATTTAATCAGGGCTAATATTGAATACAAATATTTTATTTTGTATACAATTTGGAAGAGTATTAAATAACAAAATCCTTTTTAGATTTGTCAGGGATTTACTTTCATTGTGCTGATTGCTGTTAGTTAATTTTCTGGAAAACGGTTGACATTTTGCTTTTTATCAGACGGTTATTGTTAATCTGCAAAGCAAACATGTATTTATTGGGATCTTGGGACAACCATGAATGAAGGGCATATCTCATTTGTTTCACTATTTATAACAGAGCAACATGAACATATGGTGTGAGAAGGTCGAAATGGGCATGTTCAATGGGAAGTGGAATTATTGGGTGTTGATAAAAAACTGGAATTTGGGCATGGTTGAGTAATATGTATTAATTTGTATGGCTTCCAAGTAATTGATTTTGTGATGATTAAATGCATAGATAAGTTTTATTTTGAGGTTCATTTTATTAGAAAAATTTGTTATTCGAAAGATATCAAGGCAGAAAACTAAGTTTGGTTAAATGAGAGACATTCTTGTACTAAAATGTTCAGTTTGTATCAAGCAATGAGTAATATTTTGAATCTGTGTAAGTGTCAAATCAAATATAGTCTATTTTTTTGGACAAATGCTTTTTTTATCAAAGAAACCAGGTTTAATTATCAAGTTATGAAGTTATTTCTTATTGGTTGATTCAAATTGCACATTTTGGTACAAAGGTGTATTTGATTTGATCAATGTTTGTTTTCTGCACTGGTATTTTTCAAAGAGAAATTTTTTCAAAAATGGAAATGTTGAAATAAGATTTAGTTATGTAGTTGATTAGACCAAATTGACTGATTTGCAAGCCATAAAAATTGGAAAAAAAATTTCAACCATGTTCAAATTGCAGTTGTTTATCTTTGTTGTGAGTGGTTGGATAATGATAATTTATTTGTGTTCAACAAGTGCAAGGCTGTATTTCTAGTATTTGAACCTTATTTACTTTTCATGTTATAAATTAAAATATTTTCTTTTTAAGAACCTGTACATTTGCAATAATTTTTTTTTGGTTATGTTGGTTTTATACCATAGACTAAATATATATTAAGTAATATGTTGAACATAAACTTCTAATAGAGAAAAATCAATAAGCTTTAAATTAACAAATTTCAATGATAGAAATAATGAAGCCTAAACTTGAAGGAGGTATTGCTTAACTAAGTGTAGTTTTTCTTTTAATCCGAATCATGGTTACAAGGGTTTTTTAGAACAATTTTTTTCAATACTTGATTTATGAATTGTTATGACTAATTTTTTGTACTATTCTTTAGGTCACAATTAATAATCAGGTATTTTTAAGTATGATTATATTGTCATCTTGCAGTGATTTTAGATTTGAGATTATAACAAATTGAGCAAACTAAAAGCCATAAAAAATGATAAGTTTTTTTTAAACATACACAAATTCCAGTTTATTTTCTATGTTGTTAGTGATTGGACAGTGATAATTTTTGTATGCTAAATAAATTGTAGACTGTATATCTAGTATTTGTTCCATTGTTTAGGTCATGGTTAGTGAGAAGGTGTTTTTATGTATGATTATATCATTTTAGAAGTGGATAGCAATTATAATACTATATGAAGAGGTGTCAATGATATATATTGAAAGATCTTATAAATATTATAAATGATGAGATCAGAGAAGTGATTTCATTAAATGACTCCTCTATTGCTTTACAAAATATTGATTTTGAAGAATTGTGCATGATTCATGAAGCCAAAATGCAGTATTTTAGATCTGTTTGTCTGCAAGATTTATTTGGTGAACTTGTTATTGTGTCTATGATTAATGGAATTATATGAAAATTGGTTTTGGTTGGATATTTTTTTGATTTAGGGCATTGGGTTTGTGTAAATAGTTAGCATATTATTTGATTGAAGATGATGTTCAAAACTTGGCTGTTTATGTTTAATATTTATGACGATGTAAATTTTAAAGTTTTAATATAAATTATTATTTTTAACTATTGTAGGGCTTTCTATTTGTTTAACTGAGCTTGTAAATTTAGGTACTATATTTTGATAACATGTTATATTTGGTTAAATAGGTTGATTTGTTTGAGTTGATGTATCTTTGTTGAAACTTTGGTCTATTGTATTACTGGTATTGCATATTTCATTACTCATGTGTGGACTTATAAATTTGTTAATAGAAAAATTTGTTGCCTTATATATAAAACAATATGTTCTCTTTTTAGAGATGTATAATATTAGATTGACTTGGCTTGATAAGCATAAATTGAATTATAAATTTAATACAAGTTGTTCGAGAAAATGAAATTAGACATTAGTATATGCAATACATGTTAGGCCAATCAAGTTCATGGCACCTTGTACCTACATCTATCTTCATCTAACAGACTTCATTTGAGTGTATTAACAAGATAAACATAACTGTTTGACATGTCAATAAAGTATAGTATAGCTATTTTAGAGACTAAACTTAATTATTACAATTTTGATAATAGAAATATCTGTATGTTTTGCTACTTTAGAGTTTAAAATCAGAGAATCATTTATACATAATTTTGATTTCATTCAAGTATATACAATAAGGATACACAAATTTGTTAATATTCTGTTAGCACATTTAAGTGTCTTTCTTCTTCTTTTCGCCTTGTAACATTTGCATTTTTTTGCATGTGTGCATATCTTTCAAAATTGAAAGCTAGATGAATATGAAGTCCTGAAAGTTCATGAACTCTTGAAAGAATTGTAAAGGTTAATCCTTGTTGTTATGTGTTTCCAATGTCAATTGTTGCTTTTACAAGTGACAAACCCTATGATTTGTGTATTGGTAAAGCCCATGACATTCACAGAGGTATTTGATGGTGGCAACCCCTTTTAATTGTTGTGATATGAATCTTCTTTGGATTAGCATCATCCCAAGCTGGACCAATGTAGTTAAAAAATTGAACCATAACTATCAATGGAAGTTGAGGAGGCTTTTCACCATCATTATATACAATATCTTTTGATTTGTCCTATGGCACCATTAACTAGTCCTATCTGGACACATAAATTTGTACATAGCATAACTTATTGCCCTATACATAAAAGAATGTGAGATTGAAGTTGTTCTTCATTTGCATTCGAGCTCTTGAAATCTTTTTGTTGTTCTTCTATTGAAAGAGCCACATGTTGATGTAGAGATAATAGCATACACTTATTATGAAGACCTACCATTTCATTAGTTTCAAAAAGGTGTATTTTATAATGAAAATCCTCTTTTTCCTTTGTACTTAGAGAATTACTTGTCCATGACATGAGTAGAGTCCAATCTTCAATTGTTGGTTCTGCATTTCTTAGATTTTTAAGAAGAGAACGGAATTGTACCTAAACATCTGTGTTACCAATTTGGTGAAAGTTAGCCTCTAAAGTGATTACTTTTCTGAATGATTTCCATAATTGTCCACCATATGAATTTGAAGCATACATTGGAATATCTTTAACTAGAGGAAGTTGACCCAAATCACCAAAGAGAATCATTGAATGACCTCCAAAAGGAATATGATTGCTATTTATAAATTCTTCTCTTAATCTCATATCAATTATTTTAAATAATTTAGGACCAATAAAACTCATTTCATCTATAATAATGTATTGAACATAATACAGATTTTCCTGTAACTTTTCCAGTTGTTGACCTTGTAATTGTACCATCTTTTTGATAGGAATGCATAGAGTTGAATGAATTGTAGATGCCTTGATGTTAAATGTTGCAACTCCTATTGGTGCAAGAATTAGAACATGTGATTGTTCATTGGGTGTTGATTGAGTGAGACTAGCTTTGATCTAAGCTATCAGATGAGATTTTCTAGTGCCAGTAGTGCCTTGTACAATTAGTTATAGTGATTTTTGTATGCTACTTCTTTGGCTATGTGATATAATCATATCATATTATTTTTATTGTTGGACAAACAATTTATAATAAGTTTTTTGATGCATAACTGGATTCTGTTGAAAGATATCTTGATTTGATTGAATGAAATTTGTAGCTGTAGCTATTTGTAAAGGAGTAATATTATTTTGCAACCAATTATTTCCTGAATTAAAATATCGATATCCAAGAATATCTAAATCATTTAAATGTATAGGCATGCTAGGATGTAATCAAGATAAAATTTGCCATTCATCTGGTATAATATCTTGCATTGCATCTGGATATGTTGTAGGGCTTGTAGGATAATCTGCTTCTTCTACATCTGATTGTGTTCTATGTACATGCCATTTTTCATATGATCTTGAAAAAGATTCCCATTGTTCTATTATTCTTTCATTTGATGCTGCAAATTCTATTTCAATATTGTGGAATGGTTTGTATAATAACAATTCCCTCTAGCAAAAATTTGGATAAGAAATGTCCTCTCTGGAAGGAATATTGATAAATCTAGGGGAGACTCTAACTATACAAGGTGATCTTCTTTCTTTCCATTTATATTGTATTCGTGTAGCTCTAAATGTCCATCTTTGGGTTATGTCAATAAGAGAATACAATTATAAACTTGGTGGGCATGCCATATAATTATCAATTTGGTTTTGGCATAAGCTTATTGGAATGTCTAATATAGGTAGACATTGAAGATTTTTTTGGTTCACATTCAAGGATATGAATTGTCTACTACACAGGGATAAGGGAAGCTTTTGTAGAAGATGGTAGGTTTCTTGGGCACCTATATCATGGTCAACAAGATTTTCAAGAAGTATTCTGTTTAGTGCAGCTAGTGCAGGCATTGTACCATTCAGAGTTGATGATATTCTACTTAACATTGCATGATATGTTTTTTATTTTTGTTCTGTTTTAGCTGCATATTTTTCTATATACTTGATAACTACATCAATTAAAAGAATAGGTTGACAATCTATATTACCTCTCCAAATGGATAGCATTTGTATGTTATGCAAGTTTTGTCGATCATCATTGTGTGTTGCTGTATGTTTAGGTTTGGCTTTATCTATAAGTGTCAATTCAGATTTTTCTTCTATGGCCCATGGAGCTTTATAATAGCATGAAATAGCATCACCTTTTCTTCTTAAACACGTATGTAGGGAACATTTTGTGTGACATTGAATGCGATTAACCAAATCACTGTAATCAGAAGCTACATTTGCTGCATATATCATCTGTGTACTCATTAGATAAGGATCATGAAGAGATTTGGAAAAGATCCCTTGATTTCATTGTTGTATGCTTTATGGATTCCATGTAGATACATATTGGTCTATGTAAACTAAAGCTCTCTGCACTGATTGATCATTATTCCATTCTAATTTTTTAATATCTGGTGCATTTGGAAACCAGATAAACCCATGAATATGTGGAGAACCTCTATTTTTCCATTCAAATCTGATATAAATTTAAGTCAGTAAATAAACATCCAATAGTCAGTTGTGCCAAGTAGTTTCTCTAAGACTTCCTCTCTAAATGCAGTGAATCTATGATGCATATATAGAGCTATCAAATGAGGATTTTCAATAATATTTTGTATTCACCATCTTGTAGCCATAGATGGATTTTGTGGTGTGGTCGATGGCATGATATTGTGTAAATAAGGCCATTTGGAATCTGCAGTACTCAGGGTAAAGAAAAGTGTAGGACAATCAATCTGAATAACCATGTCTACTAGTTTTTCTCTTCATTGATTCCAAAAAGATCTAGTACCACATACATAAGAGCTAAATCTCATTAATTGATCTACCAATTTATCATCAAGTACATCCTATAGCTTTTGATGAAGATCTGTAATTTTTATAGGTAAAGATCCATCCAATTGTTTGTGAACAAACATGGATGTTGTGGCCTGGCTTCGATGACACATGATAATATTCAATATAAAGTACTAGAATCTTGAATGATGTCCAAATCTATTATCATAGTACTATAGAAGGTGTAGAGCATATTCATGGAGTTTGACTTCTTTGATACACGGTTGTTTGAATGTAGCTATTCTATTGGGAAACAAAGTTGGAAATTCCATAACAAATAAACCTTCTATTGTGTATTCATTTATAGGAAAAGGCATGATAGGAGGCCATGCAATAGATTCTATTGTTCGACCTTCACCTAAATGAAACAAAGAACACATTTTTTCTATTTCTCTATGTGGAGCAGATAGATTACGAAAAAATGAGCTGTTAAATTCTTTACTGTCATCAAACTCATTTTCTTCTATATCATTTAACATGGATGAGTTATCTTCAATAGGATTCCACTGCATTACTGCATTAAAAATTAGGTCTGAAATATCAATAGATTGTATAGGTAATGATGTTAATGCATTCTCATATAATTGTACATCTCTATAGTATGATTCATTCAATCTTTTATATGTCAATGCTTCATAAACATGGGATCTGCTAATATAAAAACTATATTTTTTATTTCCCATGCTCTCTTTGTTAACAATGATTATATCCAATGCATCTATTCATCTTGGCAACAATGTTGTGATACTGGAAATGTTTTGAGGAAAACAAATAGTATGACCACTATATTTGTGTTGGCCACCTTTTGCATATGTAACTTGCAAAATAGGACTGATTTTTTCTATCAAAATTTGTTCAATTTGTGTTAAGATTTTCAAACACAATGGTTGTTCACCTAGATCCATATTGTTCCACGTAGAGAAGTGACAGCCATCTTTTTTTGAATTGCATCTGTAGCATATTAACGTTTCATCTGACATGCAGAATTTAATTCTAGGATATCTTTCCATACAAATAGAACACTTTGTATAGATTGAAAGACCATCTATCTTTCTATGGAATTCTTTTCTAGCATTGTAATAATTTTCAGAGAAAGGTGAACTAATAATATGGTTAGTTGTATTCATGGAAGATATATGATCCTCAATACAATCAGGTATTTGAACTTCTGGCAAGGAAGGATTTTGAATAATAGAAGTTGGTAGTGGATATGAATTTGGAAATTCAAGTGGTTCTAAATGTGGTGAGGTGTTTGAACAATGTATATCTGAAGCAGAAATTGCAAGCTCAATATTTCGAAAGGTTTCTTGTTGTCTTTTGTTAATAACAGTTTTTTTGGCATCATATCTAGCTCTCTGCATCTAATTTATGTGATTGCACTTAGCTTCTCTTTCATTATTTGCATTATCCATGTCTGCATATATAATTGTCTCTTATATCTATAATAATTAAAAATCATAAAATTAAAAACAATAATGAGATATGGAAATGTAATAAAAAAATAATAATGGTAAATTTGGAAATACTGGTTGTTTATAAGTTTTATGTAGTTCTTATATAATTGTCATTTATATTTGTAATAATTCAAAATTGTAAATTTGAAAACAATACTGACATTCGAAAATGTAATCTATAAACAAGTTACATAATAAATTTAGAAATATTGATTGTTTATAAGATCTATGCATATTGTATTCACAAAAAGTATATGGAAATTTATTAGAGAAAATAGAATAATAATGTAAAATGTAAACATATACTAATATTAAAGTAAATTATATAAAGATTTAAAGAAATTCAGTATATCAGTACAACATAGTTTTAAAATATCCAAAAATATTTATATATTTTCCAAAATCTAAAACAACATAACATTAAGATGAAGCAATTTATTGTTGAATTAACATATATTCACAAACATATTATTAGATATGTTCAATATTACAAGTAAACTATTGTCTTAAGCAAGCTTCAAAGCCAGAACAATTATGCTTTGAGTTTCTTGCCCAGCAAAAGAAGATGTCTTGATAGTTAGGTCAAATACAAACTCATAATCATACAATTTATCCAAAAGTTGTTTATTTGCCTCGGGTTTAGTAAGTAGTAGCTAAAAATCTTCTACATCCACACCCAATAAATTATTTGTAGGGCCTTCAAAGGCAGTAACATTGTGAAGTTCTCCTAATGGATTTTGTAAATCCATATTAAGTATGTAGGTGAAATCACATATTGGAATATGAAGATAACATTTAGGACATTCTATGTCCCAGTATGATTTTGAATAACTTTTTTTTAACATTTTTTGCCATCCACAATTCGTGGACATGAGAGATAATAAAATTTACCCAAATCAAGTCTACTAACTTGTGTTGTTAAGCAAATAGGAATCATGGAATGGAAGTCTTTTTTACAAATGGTAGACATTGTTTGTCGATTTGTAAATCTAGCAAGCATTGTTGGCTATTTAGTCAGAGAAATAAAAGATTGATCTTCTCATAGTCCTGTACACGATGTCAACAGATCTATAGTTTCAATCAAATTTGGATTGATATGAACATTGGTTGAAAAAATAGTATCCAATGACTTACCAGACCATGAAAGCAAACAAGCAGATTTTATTAAAAGAACAATTATTTTACTTTCCCTGAACAAATTCAAAATTTGTTGTCCTTCATTTTGACAATGATGTCCCCATAGATTCACTTCAATAGAGTAGCCAGAGATATCTTTGATATGTGTATTACATTTTTTTATTTCTGTACCATTTTGTTTTTTCTAATGGTACTTGACGTATTGATAGAAACAACAATTCCAATAATGTCTACTAGTGAATTAACAGGAAAAGTTTCAAGAGATTCAATAGTTTTTATATGGTAATCATGTTCAGGAACTATAGATTGAACACATGTGGAAGATATGATTGTTGAAGAACCTTGAAGAACTATTTCATATGGATTGGTTGAACTATTGAATTTTGTATTTGTAACTTTTACAAAACCGTTAGAAATCAAATAAAGATTATTTGATTCAATAATTTCATATAAATTATCAACCAATTCATTGAAACAAGTTATATGCATACCAGTTACATCTTTGTCTATAAATTAAAATCTGAATACTTTACCCTCTTTAGACCCTTTTTTGAAACAATGGATGGGTGATTTTTGTAAAGCACAACCCTCAATAGTCCATAACTTCTGGTATAAGGTCATGAGTTTTATGGGAATTATGTTACATGAAGAACCATCTAAAATTCCATGACTGCTAGACGATGCTATTGTTGGCATTAAGCAGAATTGCCACTAGTGACAACACTTATTTGCATTGTGAGTGCAAACTGAGTAGAACAGTGCAAACCGAGCAGAACAGTGCAAACTGAGCATAATAGTGCAAACCGAGTAGAACAGTGCAAACCGAGCAGAACAGTGCAAACCGAGTAGAACAGTGCAAACCGAGCAAGATAGTTCAAACCGATCAAGATAATGCAAACCGAGTAACATTATGTCTACCGAGTCACCAGTATTTACCGAGTTCAAAACCTACCGAGTGGTTAGTATGAACCGTGCCTTCACTTCTACCGAGTGCATGACGATGCCGAGTAATGCAGTGGACACAGAGTATCAGAAAGTCACCGAGTTAGTTTGCAGGAACCGTGTAACCATACTTGGGCCGACTTAGTGGCATTTATGTTTATTTGTCAAGCTGACTTTGTAATTGTAATTAATTATTTAGACTTGTATATAAACAATGTTGTAAAAATGTCAAGATGTAATTATATGAGTATGTATGTGAATAAAAGGAAAAGGCAGAGATAAGCGAATTACAAAGGGCTACAGCAGTATAGGGAATAGCAAAGACAAATTCATCACTGAAGGTGATCAGTACATTCAGCGAATCTCAATCAGCAATCCAGTTGCAAAGCAAGAGATCTACTGTTTCATCCTAACAGGTGAATCAGTACTAAAATCCTTTAATCCTTTAACCAGGTAGACTTAACAGTCTGTTGTAAAATCTCTTTACCGAGTGCATACTTCATTGTATGTTTTTAAATCCTTTAACAAGGTGGATTTAGCAATCCTTATTGCTCCTAACAGGGCAGATCATCAGAAGTGATCAAATTGTAAGCCTTAACCGGCCAACTTTATTCTGCAGTACTAAAGCTTTGTGGGTTTCATCCCCACCCCAGTTTTAATTTCTTTTTGGAAGGTTTCTGGGTAACCAAATATATGTGTCATTGTTGTGAATGCTTTTAAGTTTCATGCTTTCTATATGCATAAAGAAAAAGTGAACTATATGTTAATACATCTGTAATTGTAAGAAAATTCAAAGTTACTGATTCACCCCTCCCCTCTTAGTAACTCGGTTAATCCCTAAATATTTCCAACAATTGGTATCAGAGCTTTGTTGGTTCTCAAGATAAAGCTTAACTAGCTTGAGCAAAGATCCAGGACAATGGAGGTATTCAAACTGAACAAGGTGATTAAAAATGAAAAGCTAGATCTGGAAATGGCCATAGCTAAACTTAAGGAAGCAAAAGAACATCTTTCCCAATCCCTAAGAAGAAGGAAGGAACTTGCAAATCAAATGAATGATCAGAATTACATTGAAGAAAAGGTTGAAGATCTTTTCCCCTCAAATAGCTCAGATGAAGCAAACAATGTTGTCAAAGAACTCCTAGAAAAGAATGGGTCTCTGCAGGAAGAAGTGAGAAAATTAAAAAGAGAACAAGAGCTACACTCAACAAGATTTTGTGAGATCTTAGAACAAAGAATCAAGTTGAAAGATGAATTAGATGGAAGGAACAATGAAGTCCAAAATAAAACCCTTTAGCTAGAAAACCTAATTGATTAGATCTCCCATACAAATGAGGAAATTCTGAATCTAAGATCAGAAATAGAAAACACAAGAGAAGAACTAAGATCTGAAAAGGAAATCAATCTAAGATTGGTGGATGACCTAAATGCTGAAAAGAAAATCAATGAAGGAATGCTGAAAAGCCAAGAAGACTTGAATTAGCTGTATGAGCAAAATCTGCATAGGCAGAAAGGAAAAGCAGGACTTGGATACAAAGGAGAAGGTGAATCTTCTAAGCAAGGTACTCAAAGAAATCAAAAACCTACTTGTAATCATTGTGGTAAAATAGGACATACTTCAAATAAATGTTGGAATAATGAAAAAGCAGAATTCAATGGAAAATGCTACAACTGCAATCAACATGGTCACAAAGCAAATGAATGTAGGGAAAAACCAAGATTCAGAGGTAATTGTCACAAGTGCAACAAAAAAGGTCACAAAGCATCCGAGTGCAGATCCAAGACAATCAATCCAGCAGAACAAATTATGAAAGCAATGTTTGGATGGGACTACAACACCTGGTGTAGATGTCATTACTATGGAGAATATGGACACATTGGCATGAACTGCATAAAACATCATCTAAGGAAAAGAGATACTATCGTAAGATGCTTCAAATGTACTAAACTCGGTCACATAGCTAGAAACTGCATGAATGCTAGTGAAGTTGAAGATGGAAAGAAAAATGAAGCAACTAAGGTCAGGAAATAGGTCAGACAAAAGTGGATTCCTAAATC
Organism: Chamaecyparis obtusa; assembly: GCA_027943335.1. Lineage (NCBI taxonomy): Eukaryota > Viridiplantae > Streptophyta > Pinopsida > Cupressales > Cupressaceae > Chamaecyparis > Chamaecyparis obtusa. The sequence goes on from BSBK01012853.1 coordinate 21,192, forward strand.
TACCGAGAAAACCAGTCCAAGTAATGGAATGGGTGGCTCTACCGACTCAAACTAAATTTCCAAGAAAGCACTGGAACTGTATTCTCCTAGACAAACTTCAAGCAGTTCCAGAACTGAATTAAAAGAAAGATCTAAATCAGCATACAAGATGCAGTAAGATCACAGGAAGGTCGGTACCAGTCTTAACCGAACAAGGTTGGTATTAGTCTTTACCGAGCGAGGTCAGAGCAATATGAATTCTCGAGTTCACCGAGTTGCGAAGTCTTCACCAAGCAATTAATTCTTAGTGGATGACAGTCTGTCAAAATTCATACCCTAATTTGTACTGAGCATTAATGACAGAGTTGTAAACAAAAGGCAAGAAATCAAACTCATTTCTCACCGTGAATTTTAGCACTTTGAGAGCAGAAAACTTCAAGAGCAATACAGCGACTCAAATACCTTTTGCGAAAAGAATTTTCTGTGAGCTACCATGGCATCATCCAACACTTCAGTGAAGAAAGGATCTGAAATGTTAGTCCAAGGGGAATGGAGAGCACCAGATTTCAAGATCGTGCTTGCAATTGCAGCAGCCCTAGACCCGAACGGAGCTCAATCTCAGATTCCTCCTAAGGTACTACTTATTAATGATATTCGCAATCATTTCAACTATGCAATTCATGAAATGGGAAACCTAGAACTAGATATTGTGCATGAATAACTGTGTGTGGATGGTATTCTAAAACCCAAGCACAAACATCTGGAAGATAAGGGATTAGTTCACATTGCACATTTACCTTGAAACTTTCAGGAGAAATGGGTTAGATACATTCTCAGCCATATACATGATGGCAAGATTTGGCTTGAGCAACCCATAGAGATCACCAAGAAGATGATTCATCAAATCACTGGTCTTCCCATGTTGAACAAAGCAAAAACTACCAAAACCCTAGGTCAGTCGGAACTGGAAAAGAAAACCCTAGCCGAGTGGGACGATAGAGGCATGAAAGTTAGCAGCATTACCGATGCTGAACTAAAGTTTGGTACACACATAATTGCCCATAAAATATACAGTTCAAGTCGACAGAATAGTGTCTCCTATGAAGCTATTGACCTAGCATACAAAGTGGTCAAGAACAACTTATCATTTGACCTTGCAGATTTATTGTTAAAACGGTTTAACAAAAACATGGAAAGCATTCAAACTTCCAAAAACAATCCATGTAAGTTTGGATCCCTACTGGTCTGTTTATTCTTCTATGTTCAAAAATTCTTCCCTTCCAAAGGAAAATTTGTATGGAGAAAAGATGTGCCAACCCTTTATGAGATAAATGAATACATCTCAGAAATGGGTGAAAATTTTGAAAGCATCATGGATAGTTATTTTGAGTCTTTCAAAGAGAAAATGAATGACAGATTTCGGATTCCACAAAAGTTGGTGGAGGATTACAAGGATGACATTTTTTTTATGGTAGACTGTGACAATGTATATATTCAAGCAGCTAAACCGAGGATTGTATATGTAAAACCTCTTCCTTATGAGGTAAATATTGATGAAACCAAGAATATCATTGAAGCCCTTCTAAATTAGCCTGTTAATCCCAAAGCTCCATATTTTGGAACATATGATGAAGCAAAGGTGAGAATTGAATTAAGCATAAAACTTCCATAGGTGGTAAACAAAGGAAAGAAGAGGATAGCCAAAATGCAAATGCTAACTGAGGACAAAGGAGATAACGATGAAGAAGAAGAGGAAAAGGATGAGAAAATAGAGGAACCAGAACCTGCAAAGAAGAAAGGAAAGGTTTTTATCACTAAGGCACCTAAGCCTCCCACTGCTGTATTTACAAGGAGAAGTGCAAGAGGTAAGGCAGATAAGGTAGACAAGGCAGAAAAAGATATAGTATTCAAAAGGCCTCCTCTAAACTTTCAAGAGAGGATCAAACTTTTTAGAGACGGATCAGGATCTGGAGTAAGTAACATAAAATCCTTTAAATATGAAACCAGATCGGAAACAAAATAGAAGGAAATAGAAGATGCTGTTATTGAAAAGATGGGACAGTGGAAATACTCTCCTGATGAAATAGCCCCATAGGTTCCAGCAGTCTTATTAAATCCAATAAAAATGAGATGGAGCAATGCAAAGCAAACTGTAATAGACATATTTGATCAAACCCTGAGACAGTTAATGTCGAGCTTGAAAAATGATGAAGTAAAGAAGGCATTAAAGGAAAATGAAAGTAAGATGACACTAAAGTTCAATACTTGTTTGATTCTAATCAACAATATTGAATCTGTTGTGAAGGCTGCAAATGCCACATGGAAGAACATATACCATCTTCACCAACCGAGTATTGAAATAGTAATAATAAAAGATATTGAAGATGACAGTGATGAACAAGAAGAAGCCACTGAGGTAGATGATACTATGAGGATAGCAGCAGAAGTCATTGCATCACTTCCTACCTCTCCAGTAAAATTTTCTACATCTAGCCCGGAGACACCTTCAAGCATGGTTGTGACAACTTCAACTTTTGTCCAATCACCTATAGCAACAACAGAAGCAACCACCATTTCTTCTACCGAGTTGTAGTCTCCCACTTCATCAAGTTTTCCAGTAGTAAGTATTCCAGTTTTTTATTCTACAAGTGTAAATATTTTAAGTTCTCCAGTAGACAGTGTGCCAGTCTCTATAGCCAGTCCTACTATGTCTATTGTCACTACTACTAAGGCATTAAGTACAGATAAGCCTAAGGCTCTACCGAGTATAAAATTTTTGGGTAAGAATATAGTAGAGGATATAGACCTAGATGAAGAAATAGAGATTCCAACATTAGATTTTGCAAATCTATCAGCGGACCAAATGCAAAATATAGGTGAAATCCTCCAAAGGAAAGGAAAGCAAAAGAAGCTTAAAGAGGAGAGAGACAAGGAATATCAAATCATTAAGGATGCTAAAGACATTTTGTCTGATGCATTAGGTATTAAAGTAGACTCCTCTCAACATGTTTTGCTACAATTAGCTGAAGCAGTAAATAAATACAATGAGGATTCATCTGGGACAGAAAAGTTAGTTGAAAGAGCCGAGAAGAGATTCAACAATAAAGTGCTTGAGCACATTGCTCAGCACATAGCCATTAATCAAGTGGAATTGTCTTTAGATTTGTCAAATATTGAATCCACCTATTCGAATGTCACCTCTCTTTTGGCCAGACTGTGCAATATTGCCGAGTTCACAAAGGATGTTAAGGATAAAATGAATAAAATGGATGAGGATATGAAGATTAGCATACAAAAGCTGCAACTTGAACCAAGTTCAAGCTCTGCTCATCACATGAAAGTCTCATACCTATCAAATATGCAGTTAGATCTACTAAAAGAAGACACAAGGATCCGATCCACACTGCTAGACATCCAGAACATGATCCTTCCCATCATGAATACAATGTATAAGCACATTGAACATTCCAAAACATTGATTCATGACAATCAGTTCTCTATAGCAGATCACATGATTGAACTCTCTGCAGAAGTCCAAATTGCAATCCAAACATGCAAGATTCTGCAAGAAAATTGGGACAGAACCCTGGCACTAATCATGAAGGTACATTTTGATTTTCTATCAAATTTTGGATTCTCTTTGTAAATCACTTGTATATACACCTTTGGCATTATTGTCAAAAAGGGGGAGATATGTATAGAAGGAGATTTGTATAGAAGAAAAAGTTAGCACATTGAAAGGGGGAGATAATGTATAAAGCTCTATGACAAAGACAAATTTTTTTTTAAAAAAAATCAAAATAAATCTCAGTATGATTCATGTATATAAGTTTTGAGCAATAAGTGTTTTTGTCACTAATGCCAAAGGGGGAGATTGTTGACATTAAGCAGAATTGCCACTAGTGACAACACTTATTTGCATTCTGAGTGCAAATCGAGCAGAACAGTGCAAATCGAGCAGAACAGTGCAAACCGAGCAGAACAGTGCAAACCGAGTAGAACAGTGCAAACCAAGTAGAACAGTGCAAATCGAGAAAAATAGTGCAAACCGAGCAGAACAGTGCAAACCAAGCAGAACAGTGCAAACCGAGCAGAACAGTGCAAACTGAGCAGAACAGTGCAAACCGAGCAGAACAGTGCAAACCGAGCAGAACAGTGCAAACCGAGCAGAACAGTGCAAACCGAGCAAGATAGTGGAAACTGATCAAGATAATGCAAACCGAGTAACATTATGTCTATCAAGTCACCAGTATTTACCGAGTTCAAAACCTACCGAGTGGTTAGTATGAACCGTGCCTTCACTTCTACCGAGTGCATGATGATGCTGAGTAATGCAGTGGACGCCGAGTATCAGAAAGTCACTGAGTTAGTTTGCAGGAACCGTGTAACCATACTTGGGCCGACTTAGTGGCACTTATGTTTATTTGTCAAGCCGACTTTGTAATTGTAATTAATTGTTTAGACTTGTATATAAACAATGTTGTAAAAATGTCAAGATGTAATTATATGAGTATGTATGTGAACAAAAGGAAAAGGCAGAGATAAGGGAATTACAAAGGGCTACAGTAGTATAGGGAATAGCAAAGACAAATTCATCACTGAAGGTGATCAGTACATTCAGTGAATCTCAATCTGCAATCCAGTTGCAAAGCAAGAGATCTACTGTTTCATCCTAACAGGTAAATCAGTACTAAAATCCTTTAACCAGGTAGACTTAACAGTCTGTTGTAAAATCTCTTTACTGAGTGCATACTTCATTGTATGTTTGTAAATCTTTTAACAAGGTGGATTTAGCAATCCTTATTGCTCCTAACAGGGTAGATCATCAGAAGTGATCAAATTGTAAGCCTTAACCAGCCAACTTTATTCTGCAGTACTAAAGCTTTGTGGGTTTCATCCCCACCCCAGTTTTACTTTCTTTTTGGAAGGTTTCTGGGTAACCAAATCTATGTGTCATTGTTGTGAATGCTTTTAAGTTTCATGCTTTCTATATGCATAAAGAAAAAGTGAACTATATGTTAATACATCTGTAATTGTAAGAAAATTCGAAGTTACTGATTCACCCCTCCCCTCTCAGTAACTCGGTTAATCCCTGAATATTTCCAACAGCTATTTGTTTAGTACCTTGTACTATATACTGGAGATCCAATAATGTCTCCATTATTTGACATTATATGCAAATTATCAATTAGGATAGCCCTACAAGTAGAAAGAAAATAGATATTTAATATAGTTTTATAATGGAATTTTCATAAGTACAATAAAATATAGTAAAATAATTGGCATACATGTAATTATGGAGTTTCTTGCAAGAGTATTCTTTGATGCAAACTATGGAACCTTTAACTAAAGCCTCCTCCACTACAAGTGTGTGAAATTGTTCCAGCAAAAGGGTAAAGTGTGTATGCACACCATTAGAAAGTTCCAGATGATATTTTGTACTTGTACTATGCTATTGTTCAATAGAATGTAATGATACAATTTGAAAACATGGTTCCTTGATGCAAATACCATCCATTATTTGGCTAATTGCTCCTTTTGTTAATAAGGCCATTTTTGTTACCTATTTAATGGCAAACAGTCCGATATTAGTAATCAAAACTATATCATTAATATATACACTATATTTCTCACTGATATATTCTTGAAAAAAATATGTACACATCATTTTGTGACCCAAAAAAATTGTTCAATGTTCAAATCATATAAATTACTTATTTTGTGTTAAATTTTTAAATTGTAATTTTGTAAAATAAAATCTAAACTGTAACAAAATGTGAAAGTTTGAGCGAAATATGTGCAAACTTTAAAAATGTAAATTGATAGATTGTAAGAATTGAAGAAAATGTACAACTCTAAAAAGATAACTTAAAAGAACCTATGTTAACAATGCTTCCATAACGATCAACTTGAAATGTCTCAATGCTCAAGAAAATGTATATATTCGATATCTATATAAATGCTTCTGTAAAATATTTTGGTGGTTCAGAAAATTATTAGTAGAATAGTTTTTATATAGGCTATGATGACGGTGAATTAAGGCAGTCATATTGAAAAGGAAAAGGAAAAACTATTACCAACCAAACCATTTAACATTGAAGGTAATTTAATACGTTTTCAACAACTTTCAACTATAGAAGGTAAAACTTCAAATACAGCAAGGACGAGCAGTAATTGAGTGGTAATAAATATTCGTTCTACATCATCGAACAACTATTTATGTCGATATCCAAAAGTCTTATATATTTAAACATAACAAATATCTTGATACATTTTGGAAAAAGTAATCATTGATAGATATAAAAGGTATTGTTTCAATTTTGTGCAGTGTAAACCATTATGAGAGAGTACGTCTACAAATTCTTCAGAGTGGAACGTGTCTTCAGATCAATCCAAATGTATATTTTTTTAATGTATAATATTATATTAATTATGATATTTTATCTGTGATTGTTGATATATATTAAGTGCAAAAAAAATTGAAAAGGAATGCATATGTTCTTTGCTTTGTTGTTGTACTTTTTATGATAACCAACGAGTACAATGGATAATTTACATGTTGATTTTATGCTATAGTTTTGTTGTTATTATAACAATAGGGCTACCTTTTAATTTTTTTTATAACTTGTCAATGTCAGATATAGTAGTGACCGACATATATATCTGATGCTCAAAAATATTGCATTCAAAGCTAATATTTGACTAAGCTATCATTACTCGGATATAGTATTTATTAAAGAAATCTTTCTTAGATTTGTGACATATGTCTTTAATTGTTCTCACTGTTGTTAGTTACTTTTATGTATAATATCAATGTCATCTATTCCAAAATGTGACACTGTTAATTTATGTGACATATCGTACACTAAAATATTTATCAGCTTAATTATAAGTTTTGAAAATAATTAAAAGTTCCTGTCAACCAAAGTCAAAACATACTGCTCAAACACCTCTGCAAAATTAAATTTTAAGAAAATGAGACCACTTAAGCTCATCAAAGACTAAATTTAGTCGTAATTCTATAAATATTATGAAAAAAATATTCTCGTATAACAAAAATCAACCATTAATTAATTATCATAGTTAAAGAAAACATATCAAATTTTATATTCAAAATCCTTCACCTAGAATTACGATGGGCCAAAATGGTTAGTAAATTATTACTGTTACTTCAGCTATAGTTGACAAATTAAATGCATTGTATATTATTTGGTGTTTGAATAGAAGCATACAAGACTATAACATAAAACCATAGTAGAGTATAATATAAAAGTAAAGAGAAAATAATAGAATAAGACATAAACTATAATGTATTTTGTTCAAATTAAGAGTGTTTATATTCAACATTCAAATTTTATCAATTAGAAATTACAATTGAAATATATATAGTTAAACATATTTGAAATCTTTGTAGAATAAGAATGCAACAAGGTTCGAATAATTTTAATTTTCAATCTAAAAACAAGAAGAAAAAAAGCAATTGATGCTTTAAGGTGAAAATAAGCCTATTTCTATACATACAAAACTATAAGTTCAGATTGTTAGGTAGAGATGGAAAGACAAAAATCTTGTGGACTCATTTGATTTTAGTTAATTGATAACCGACACCTTTGCCTAGAGATTTTTTTGATAACTTGATTGAGTTATTACGAGATATGGTGACCACCATTTTAGGTGAAACTAGACCATTCTTCATAAATAGTTACCAACCATGTACTCATAGATCAAGTGTCAGATTCCCAGGTAAGCTATTCATTCTTCATCAAGAATGTCAAGGTCAACTACTAGAGGTCTTTTCTTCATAGGCTTTGTAAGGACATCCCATTCATCTATTTTCTCCTTTGTGGGCCAGTGAAATTCTTGAATGCTCTGCAATTGTGCCTTTTGTCTCTACCATCTTGCATCTGCAATTTGTTTCATTTCTGAAATGAGCTTAATGAAGTTCATTTAAGTCTTAATAATTTCATGAAGAGTTGAATTGAAGCAATTCATATATAATTCATTGGTACCATTAATAAACATCTCTTTTTTAGGTAGTAATGAATCAAATTATGATATGCATGTATTTAAATCCTTCACTGCTCCATCTTCTGCCTTGATTTCTTGGATAAAGCTATTTGAATTAGGTCCAAACATTATTGCTATCACTTGAATTTGATTTTCTTTACCCTTTAAAAAGGATTATGTTATTTCTATGTGATCAATTTGTTCCTTTACTTGAAAAACTATTTGTGGAATATCTATCCTTAGGTCTTGTATAGTTGTTAGTCTTTCAAACAATGAGATCCTTGCTGACCAAGTTCAAAAATAGGTCTTCAAAACACCAACTAAATTGTTAATCTCTACTTGTAATATAGGTAATTTATTATAGGAAGTGTAAACAATATCTGGTTTTTCCTTCAAAACTTGTTTTCCTCTACTATTTTCTCTAATGCACTTTCTTTCATGATGTGCAACTCTCTATCTATAATTATTGCATTGTAATCTTTAAAAAGTTTCTCATATCTATCTGAGAGGTGATTTGATTTGTCTACATTTAATCTTGCAAAATGAGTTTTTGAACACAAATTAATTTGTGGTTGCCTTCTTATTTGGTCTATTATAAATGCAGAAGAAAGATCTCATCTAGGTACAAGTACCATTTTTCTTGTCTTTACCAACTTCCTTGGTTCTTTAGGAGTGATTGTTTCTGATTCAGGATCATAATCTTTGAAAGCTTGAATGACTTCTTGTTGTACTTGGGCTTCCTTTCTTATCTGCATAATAGAAGCAACCTATTGTTGTTTATGCCATAACAAGAAGTTTTTGAATTCATTAATTTTTCTAAAATCATCATCTTTTAAGAAAGCTTCTTGATGAATCAATCTTTCATTTTATAAGGACAACAATTTATGTAATTGTTGTTTTCTTCTTTGTATGTCATTTTCATTGAGGATATTCGTAATGATATTGTCTTCAAGACATTGCTCATTTCTATTTCTAATTGAAATATTTTAGGGATTTTTCTTCTATGAATCACAGTTCTTGAAAAACTACTTGAACTCTATGTCTACTAATACTGATTCAGACAAAATAAATGCCTAATTGTTGAGGATTGGATATGATCCTCCTTCATTTTTGAGCTCCACATGCTGAGGCAGGTTTTACCTTTGAATAATTACTGATTACACAGTATTTTGAAAGTGTATACTGATTTTCTATTGGCCTTTTATTGAATCAACTTATGAAATACTCTTCAGATTACCATAATCATCTAAATACAAAACTTAACTAGATAGATCATGTTTGTATGAATTGCAAAAATCAGTGAGACAATTAGTATATTTTAAATGCCTTACAAATAAAACATACAAGAGTAAACATACAAGTAAAGAGAGAACAATAGTAGGAGACAAAAATTGTAGTGTATTTGTATTAAAATGAACCTAAAAGTTACATAGAAAGACTCATGTTCAGAAGGTCAGATACAAAATTTAGTAGTCTGCTCTGTAACAATTATACTCAGTTTTTCTATTATCTATTTCTAACTCTTTACAAAATGAGGCTACAACCTATATATAGTTCAACCATCTTGGAATTCTTTTATCAATGAGAATGCAATAAGCTATGGATGGCTGGAGCCCTAAACCTAAAAAAGCATATAAAATAAATTACAATAAGTCCTCCGGTGGTGGAAAGAAATTTTTTTTTTGGAGTGTTATGCTTTCTATCTCATTGATCACTGACACCTTTCTCTATAGATATTCATGAAATCTTCTTGAGTTGTTGTGAGATATGGTGATTGCCATTTCAACTAACTTACACCATTCTTATTGATAGCTTATCATCCCTATGGTCTGAGGTTAGGTGTCATGTACTCCAGGTGTCTTCTTTACTCATCATCCAAAATATCAAAGTCAACTGCAGTAGATTTGATGTTCTTGGGATTTGTAAGCTCATCACATGCAATTACTTCTTCCTTTGTCGGCCATTTATAAATTTGGACATATTACAGCTGTGCTTTTTGTCTCTCCCATCTGGTGTCTATTATCATCTTCACATTTGCCACAAATTTGGTGAGCTCCATTTCTGCCTTTATGGCTTCATCCAAAGTGTTATTAAACCTCTTCATATCTATTTCATTGTTGTCATCAAGAAATGCCTCTTTCCTAGGCAATAACGGATCAAAATATGATCTCCACTGGTCGAGGCTCCTCATTGCACCATCTACATCTTTAATGAAAGGTATAAACCTGTTAAAATCTGAGCTGAGCATGGCTATCTTAGCCTCAATCTGATTTCCCTTGCCTTTAAAAACTGGAAATATTGCCTTAATTCTATTTATTTTTTCACCTACTTGCAGAACAATCTCCGATATATCATTTCTTAAAGATTGCACTACTGCCAATCTTTCAAAAAGTGTTTCTCTCACTAACCAAGCTGCATAATAACCATTTAAAATTGAAACATAACTATTCACTTCCACCTGTAGCTCAATTAATTTATTATAAGCATTGAAAACCAAATCAGATTTATCTTTTAATACATCAATCCTGTGTTGCAAGATCTTTACTAAGGCTTGTAGGACAGTCTCATTCTTGTCTAACAAGGAAACCTACCTCTCAGATAATTGCTTTGTCTTGTCCTCATTAAGCTTAGAAAAATGAGTTAACACTTGAGATATCTCAAGGTCTCCTGTATTATGGACTGGCCATACAATTTTGTCACCATCCATTTTCTCTTTAACATTCAAAATGTGAGGCTTCTTATCTTTAGGATATAGGCTCCATAGAGCCAATGCTTGATTCCTTGGGCTATACCCAAAACCTCTGATAATCTCTCCTACTTGGGTCTCTGACGATATGTTATATCCTCATGTCTCTTGATCTGATCAATAATAAAATCTGAATATAAGTTCCACCTAGGTACCAATAGCATATTACTAGATCTGACCAATTATCTGGCTTCCTCTAGGCTGATTATCTCTTTCTCAGGGTCATACTCCCTTAGTGTTTGTACTGCTTCATTAGGCACTTGATCTTGTTCAATGATCTGAACACTGGATGCAACCTATTGTTACTTATGCCAAATTAAGAAGTTCTTGAATTCATCTAAGTGAATAAAATTGGCATCCTTCAAGAATGCATCTTGTTCTAACATTCTTTCATCTTGGCACAGGGCCAAGGGCAACTCAACTTATCCTCAAGTTTTTCTTTTCTTTTCTCCTCTCTTATCTTCTTCCTCAACTGGTGGTCATGAACACCTTTTCTAGTGAAGAGGGCTCCCTCTCTATCCCTTTTTCTTACTTGAGAAGATTCTCCAATTAGAAATTTTTTCTTTTTTGCAGGAGATTCACTGGTGTCCTATGAGCTATCTAGGTATCTAGGTCAGCTATCTCAACAAATACATTCTCACAAGTTTCATGTTTCTCAGATATTATCTACTACAAAGTAGGGATACTATGCACCAAGAAGCCACCATCACTATTCTCATCACATTTAGACTCTGAGCGGACATCCTTCCTTCCTTCTTTCTCATTAATTTGATCCTCAAATGTTCTCATTAGGGTATTGAATTGGACCATCATTTTCTCTAGCCTTTGGAGATAAGGCAATATGGGAAAGAAACCACTGAATGCCAATCCCTTTTGTTTTAATTGCTTTTCCATAGCATATAACTCATATATTTGGTTAGATATTCTTACCACTTCTTCTTCTATTATATTTCTTAATACATCCTCCTCAAGATATTCTTCATTTCTCTTGTTGAAAGGCATGCTAGGGATATAATATTTTCTGGCAGCAACCATAAATCCCTCTGTATCAACATATCTGTAGGAAGCAGCCTGCATTCTAAACTATCCAAACCAATCATTCACCTTACTGAAGGCATTCTTTCCTATTATGAGATTATGCACTCTGAAGTGCCTTGGAGTAAAAGTTCCTTTTCTATGTGGAGCCATGTACTCCTTATCAGTCAGCCTAAGCTGCCAGATGAACTCTAAAAATGCCACCCTAGAAGGAACAAGGAATGGTAGTATGTGGGGGGGCTGAGGGCATCCATATACTCTAATCATAGTATAACCTTTTTCATAGTAAATATCTCCCCAATTATGACCCTTGGTCCACTTATCAACAAATTGTTGGGGCCTAATCAGTTGTAGAACCTTAGTGGGCAATCTTGAAAGATTCAATCCCAAATCAAGAAGGATAGGCTGAACTATCCAACTTTCAACTACACAGAAATCACTTCTCGAGGAAGAAGGACTCCAAGCCCTTATCCAAAACTATATTGGATTTGGTTGTCCCTTATACATCATTTGTGGCTCAAGCCCCTCCATGTTCATGATATCATAATTAAAATACAGAATGAGATGCATCAACAAAGAATAGTTCATAAACCTAGGTGTAGAACTAGACGTGTGGTTTTTCAATGCTGGTAAACCCTCATGCATTTTATCTATTACATATCCTATGTAATCATATCCTCTCATTACATGAATACTCTGGGAGTCCAAAACCATCATCAAGAGATTTGAGGTGATCCTCTCACCACCATCAATCCATATAACTTTCCTTAATCCATATGCAATATACTTTATATAGAAATAGAGATCTTTGTAGAAAATGGGGTTTTCCTAGCCATGGGCGCAATGTAATTCCTATTCTCCTGCAGAACATGGGTTTGAATTTGTGTTTTCACCATAGCAGCCTCCCTAATATATGTATTGGTCAGGGCATGCAGATTAATCTTCGTAGCCATAGGGACTTGGATACAAAAATCTCTCATGAATGTATTTCAGTCAAGGATGACCAGAGGAGAACCATAACCCTTCCTAATGTTACAAGTAGTAGTTTCTATTGCACCAAAAGATTGACCTATTAATGCCTAATACAACCACTAGACTTATAGAAGACACATGAGGCTATTAAACCATGTCACAAATATCAAGGGGAGCACTAACCATTTTGTCAAAAATCTCCCCCTCAGCATTACCCGAGGAGATTCAAACATGTGACCAAGCTTTGATACCACTTGTTACAAGTAGTAGTTTCCATTGCACCAAAAGATCGACCTATTAATGCCTAATATAACCACTAGACTTATAGAAGATAAAAGAGGCTATTAAACCATGTCATGAATCCCAAGAGGAGTGTTGACCATTTTTACAACACCTAATTGTTCTGGATAGGGGATCATAGCTATGAGACAAGACAATTAAGGCATCTACATCTAGGAAAACCTCTAGAATGATTAATTTTGCTAACCCTGACATCCAAGGGTTCAAGACAGGGACCAAACTATCAAAATTCTTATAGAAGTACTTGAACAAACACAATCCAATGACATCTCATGTTCTAGCATCTCTACAATATGCAAGCTCATTGACAAAATAATCATCACTAACCTTTTTATTCTGTGATGACCCTAGTAGTAAGACGAGGACTTCATCTGAATAGCTTTCCTTAACTTTTTCCTTAGCACTTTTGCTAGTACAGGCTCCACTAACTGATAATTGGCTCATATTTTCTAGGAATTTGAATTCCTCTATAGATTGTGGATGTACTAAATTTTAAAATTGCTTTGAAAATCTCAGGAAATTCTATCACTTTGGCTCCTCTGGATGCTTTGTATTTTAAAATAAGTGATGAACAACTGTATTTCTTTTGTACAATTGAATGCAGTAACCCATTAGAGATTGAAAAGCTGAAAATCATGTCACTTCCACTATTACTTGGCATGCTCAAAACTCAATTCACCAGTCATAAGCCAAGAAAATGATAGCTAATCAAATATTAACTTCTTTTGACCTAGCGAGTACAACACATTCTTGTAATCGCTGAAAGATTTGGTGCCTTGCGTCACTTAATTTTTTTCATTCTTATACATGGTGACTATAGTCAATCTTTTAGTCACTGCAAAATATTTTCCTTTTATTCTTATCTCGACACTTGGTGATTAAAGGCCATGAAGAGATCTAGCGACCACAATGAATCTTCTAGTTGTTGAAGACTGTTGATTTTTCAAATATTTTCTTAAGACCTCCTGACTCACCTATTCGGAGATTCAACTACTATAGATAAGAAAAATCTAATTTATTTTTTTTGGAGATTCAATGACTATTGTCATTTCCGCTTATTTGTTTATATATATTTTATTTTTTCAACCAATCAGGAAAAGACACGACACAAATTTCAGCAAATAGATACTCATAGTTTTTCATCTTTTTGATTTTGGTCAACACCTAACTCTGGATCATTTGGCAATTACCTGAGTGAAGATAGTCTCCCAATCACTGAGCACCTTACTTAAATTGAGTTAGAGCTAGAGATTGAGTGACAAGGAAAATTTCAAGGTCATTGGAATATTTGGTAACCCATGGTTTGATTCTAAGACTAGGCAATCACCACCTGATCAAAATTAAATCAACAGTTTAAAATAACTCACTGAAAAGTTTTTTTTAACTCACCCTTATCTAGCAACCACATGACTAAAGTCATGTACATGTCATTAGATATTTCCTCTAACTATGGTTAAGACTGGAGACTGTGCGAAGACCTTGATTCTCCAAGTCACCATAAGATTTTCTTAACCTCAGTGAAGTAATGAGATTAAAGATCAACAGTTGATCAAATATTCATCCGATGTTACTCGCTAAGTCACCATACTTTTCATAACTTAACTACTACATTGGGAGACTTAGAGATAACAGTGTCACTAAATCACTGACCGCTTGAAACATAATCACTAGAATCATGAGAACACACTAGCATTGAAATCGTAAGGTCACTAGGTAAAACAATTAACCACTGAATAACTTGGACATTTGACGACCTGCAAATTAGACTAACAAATTGCATTTGGAGAGTTAGCAACCAACTAAGAACCTTATAATCATTGAATACTATATCAATTATTTATTTCTTTCAGAAATCAGCCAACTCAAGGTATTTTGATGGGGAGATAAAGTGGCCATAGTTGTTTTGCAAATATTTATCATAGTAGAACTTGCTAGAACTCATAATAATCATCTAGAGACTCAATGACTGAAGGCAATCACTAAATCATTAGAAGACAAAGAAAATTCATCCAACCTAAGGAGACTACGCAATAAAGGGTTTTGGGTTATCGCTACTTAAAAAGGAATATGCTAAACGGATTTGAGACTAAGCGAGTAGTCGGGGAAATATAAAGCACACATGCTGCAAAAGGTCATTAAGTGATTTGAAAAAGTAACTGTTGAATAGACCTAGTTGAGAAAATTGTAGGTTTTTTTGGATTTTCAAAGACAATTAGCCTTAACACCTAGGGCTTGTAGATTGTAAACAAATGTAGAGCTCTGGAACTGAAAAATGTTGGAGATCAAATCATGAAAACTCTAAGATAATCTTCAAAAATCAAATTTTCGAAGGACAACTTCTAAAACTTAGAAACCAACCAACAGAAAGGTGGGAGTATAAAATATCCTTGTATATACAATAAAATATTCTGTATCTACATATCTAGAGAATGCAACATTCATTTTAAAGTGGCCTAACCACTCATTTACTTTGTTCAATGAATGCTTTTCAATTGTCAAGTTGGAAACATTGAATTGTCTAGGGGTAAAATTACCCTTACTATGTCAAGGCAAGAGCAAATATTTTGTATCTTTGTATCTAGAGAACATAACATTCATTTTAAAGTGGCCTAACCACTCAATTACTTTGTTCAATGCATACTTTCCAATTGTCAAGTTGGAAACTTTGAACTATCCAGGGGTAAAATTACCCTTTCTGTGCGGAGGCAAGAGCTCCTTATTTGTTCCTTTACTTGAAAAAATATCTATGGAATATTCTTACTTAGGTGTTGTACAATTGTTAGTCTTTCAAAAAATTAGATCCTTGCTGACTAGGTTCCAAAATAGTGTTGAACTACAACTAATTTAGAACCTAATTGAAGAATCTGTGATACAATGATCACCGAAGAGCTTCTAATTAGACATGTAAGATGATTAAATCAGTATTATGTTGTCACTGATGTCAACTAGTTTACTAGTACTTATTCTGTAAGTTACTATACCGACACATCTGGATAAAGGAGTGAAAGATATGAAGAACATAAAAATTTACATGAGGAAGATTTATATGACAGATGAGGATAAGGAGTACATTGGGTAACTTATTTATAAGTCTATGACTTTATGATATTGATTTAAGTATGTTGCATTCATCTATAATGAAGAATAGATTCAAAAGACATAAAGCAACATTGTCGATTAATGAAGCATTATAGTATACACTAATGGGGCGTAGTGTATACTAAGCATAGTTTAAACTGAGCTTGTGTTTACCAATGCATTTCTTTGTTAACCAAGAAAGAGAAAAGGAACTAGATGATTAGTTTAGCTGATAGGATTGATGAGCTAGAAAGTGTATGATTTTGAGATAATAGATAAAGTTTGTTATGAAGATCAATTGCTAGCATAATTTGAGAAAGATCTGATGGATGAAATTGAAACGTGTTATTGACAAAGTAGCCGAGGAAGGTTAAAGTGACAAAATCAATGATGATGATTAAGTGGAAAAATCTGATGGAGGTAAAGAAAAGGGTTTAGATATCTATATAAGAGGTAGAAATTTTACATTAAAATGTATGCTGGAGAAGAATACTATAGGATTTTCACGTGAACAAGTTTCATGCATATCTGATCAAACTAGTTATGAAGGAACCGAGTTGCAGAGTATACCAAGCATCAAGAAGCTATTACTGAGTGACAATAAGTCAATGAAATTGATTGAAATAGAATTGATACACTGATCAGAGGATTTGAATGAGCTTAACATTGATATGTACATCTGCAATTGAGTTGTATTAAGATAGATCACCAACTGTTATAGTTTAACCATTGTACATAGTCAAATCTCCTAACTGAGTGGACTAAGAAAGTATTTATTATGTTGCATTCATAGAATGAACATTGTTATCCTGTCAACCCCATAGTGAATTCTAGTTGGATGATAATGATTAGTGTTAAATCTTCTAACAAGGTCACACCTAATAGTGTGTTTGTAATTTTTAACAAGGTTGGGTCTTCACCGACCTCACTTCAGAAGAGTGAATATTTTTGGGTTGTCAGTCCCAAGTGGTTTTTCCCTTCATAGGGTTTCCACGTTAAATCTTTTGTGTCATGTGTTGATTGTGATATTTGTTTGATGTCATATTTGCATGTTACATATTTGATTTAATCAGTAAACATTATATGTTATTGACTAGTAATCGGTAAAAGCACAGACAGTATAGTATTTCAAGTTACCGAGTATCATAAGTTTGAGATAAATTTGTTTTGGGTTATACATTTTGTATTTGGACATTGGATAACTAATTCATGCCCCCCTTAGTTATTCTAACAATTGGTATTAGAGTGCAAGTTTCTTGGAATAGAGTTTTAAGGACTTCAATACAAAGATCTCAAAATGTATAAGAGGGAAGTGCCAAAGCTAAATAAAGATAACTTTGCAGTATGGAAAAGAAGAATGAAGCTGCATGTATATGGAATTGGGAATTCTACACTAGACCTAATGGAGAATGGATATCTACAATTGACCATTGGTCCCTTGACCCTTGATCAACTGAGAGATGGGCATGAACACAATATTACTATGATGGAGATTGTTGTTGCCTGTACCGATGCTGAATTTGAAGACATTAAAAGTTTCACAACTGCCAAAGCTATGTGGGATAAATTTGCTCAAGTTTACAGTGGTGATGTGAATGTTAAAAGAGCTAGAGCTAAAAGCTTGAGGGGTAGATTCGATGATATGAAGATGAAGGAAGGAGAGAATATAGTGCAATACACAAACAAATTGAAAGAGGTAGTACAAGCTATTAGAGCATCTGATGGTGTTATTAATGAAGAGATAGTAGTAAGAAAGGTTCTCAGGACACTATTGCCTGTTTATGCAATCAAAATTTTTGCTATTCATGAAACAAGATCTTCTTTGGGTAATGCCCTTACTCTTGACAATTTGATTGGTAAACTTACAACCTTTGAATTGAACAAATTTGATAACAGTGTTGTACCAACTGTTGAATCTGCTTTCATTACTTCTCTGAAGATTAGTAAGTCTAATAGTTGAAACAATAAGAATGATAGTGATAGCAATACAAATGATGAGCTTGATGAACTTGAAGCTCTTATGGCCAGAAGGTTACCTAAAGGTAAAGGAAGGTATAGAGGCAAGTTACCTTTAGCATGGTTTAATTGTAAATAAGTTGGTCACATTGCTGCTAGATGTCCACATAAGAAAGATGATGAAAGAACCAAAGACCAATTTGAAGGAAGCTATGGGAGAAGAAACAATAGGAGCTATTGATACAATAATAGAGACAACCGAGACAGTAATGACAAAGGCAAAAAGGTATGTTATTTAGCTGAAGAAAATGAATCTGAATCTGATTCTAATGATGATGTAGAAGTAGTATTTATTGCTATGAAAGATGACTCAGAAGAAGAAGAAAAATATGATGAAACAACACTGATCTCTAAAGTAGATAGGAAAGATACATGGATCATAGATAGTGGTTGTACACATCACATGACTGGTGATGAGGAGAAATTTGATAAACTTGAAGAATACAATGGAGGATCTGTGAGAATGGGTAATGATGCACCCTGTATGGTAAGAGGTACAGGTTCACTGATGATTAATGATAAGATAAAGTTTGAAAATTCTTATTAGGTAAAAGGACTGAACTATAATTTACTAAGTGTGGCACAACTGAACAACTCAGGCCACCGACTTGCTTTTGAGAGCAAAAAGGTAAAGATATATGATGATAGAGGAAGACTTGTTGGAATTGGTACACAATCCAGAGGTAATGTATTCTATCTTGATATTGATCAATCTTCTTATTTAATAATGAAAGATGAAGATGCATGGTCATGGCATAAAAGATTATGTCATGTGAATTTTGATAACTTGATTAAAATCAGTAAAAGGAAAAGAGTTAGAGGTCTACCTAACTTATCTAAGATGGATCATGTTATGTGCCATGAATGTCAGAAAGGTAAGATGACTAAGTCTAGTTTCAAAAGAAAAGACTATTCAACAAAGAAGATACTTGAGTTGGTTCATATCGACCTATGTGGTCCTATGAGAACTCAAAGTTATTATGGTGATAGATACTTTATTCTTTTTTTTGATGACTATACTAGATTGATGACTGTCATGTTCTTAAAAGAAAAATTTGAGGAATTCAAGATGTTTAAATGGTATAAGGCAAAAGTGGAGAAAGAAATAGGTAAAGAAATAAAATGCTTAAGATCTGATAGAGAAGGTGAATTTATCTCTAATGAATTTACTAATTTATGTAATGAGCATGGTATTAAAAGAAATGGCTCAGCACCAAGGACACCTCAACAAAATGACATTGCTAAAAGAAGGAATAGGTCAATAGTTGACTATGCTAATACATTGATGCTACAAAAGAATGTTGCTCAGACATATTGGAGGGAAGTTGTCAATACAACTGTTTATGTACTTAACCGTGTTCAATAGAAGAAAGACACCAACAAGACACCCTATGAGTTATGGTTTGGACAAAAACCGACAGTAAGTTATTTCAAAATTTTTAGAAGTAAATGTTTTATTCTGAAGATGAGAGAAATGGAAAATTTAACTCAAAAGGTGATGAAGGGATATTCTTAGGATATTCTACTAAAAGAAAAGCATACAAATGTCTGAATAAAGTTACTAATAAAATGATTGAAAGTACTAATGTTCGGGTAGATGAGTATGATGACAAAAATGTAGAGGAAAACAAAAAGGAACTGGAAGACTATGGTAGATTCACTTTCATTGAACAACTTGAGTATATACCAACATAGCAAATAGTGATAACCGGTTAGCAGATAAATCCCACCAAGGAATAGGAAAGAGAAACCGATGAGTAGGATGGCCCTGCCGAGAAAATAAATGAACCTACCCAAGATGAACAAGAAAGAACAGATCGAGTACTGGCTAGATTTGTCAAAAGATATCATCCTGAAACATAAATTATTGGACACAGACAAGCTAGCATGATGACAAGGAGAAAAACAAGACAAGGTACATGTCTAGTTTGTGAATATGAACCTAAAAATGTGAAAGTTGCATTGGAGAATGAGGAATGGATTAATGCAATGAAGGAAGAAATAGAGCAAATTGAGAAGAACAAAACCTAGAATTTAGTACCCCAACCTAAAGATAAAAATGTTATCGATACTAAATGGATTTTTAGGAACAAACTAAATGAAAATGGAGAAGTGACAAGAAATAAAGCTAGATTAGTATGCAAGGGATATGCACAGGAAGAAGACATTGACTATGGTGAAACATTTGCACCTATTGCTAGACTAGAAGGAGTTAGAATTTTACTTTCATACGCTGTGCACAATAAATTTAAGGTATATCAAATGGATGTGAAGTCAACATTTATGAATGGAATACTTGAAGAAGAAGTCTACATAGAACAACCTGAAGGGTTTGTTGATCCAGATAACAGAGACATGGTATGTAGACTAAATAAAGCTTTATATGGTTTGAAGCAAGCACCAAGAGCATGGTATGGGAGGCTGCATACTTACTTATTGAGCATTGGATTTGTTAGAACTAGTGAAAACAACAATTTGTATATGAAAGGAGATACTGATGATACTATTCTTATTGCTCAAATATTTGTGAATGATATTATTTTTGGAGGCCAAGATCACATATGTAAAGCCTTTACTGATGAAATGAGAAAAGACTTTGAAATGTCTTTGTTCAGAGAGATTAACTTCTTTCTAGGACTACAAGTGATTCAGCAGAGTGATGGGATATTCATCACATAATCCAAATATATAAAGGAAGTCTTGAAGACATTTGGCATGGAAGATGCTAAACCTATGGGAACACTGATGGTTACTAGATGTAAACTGACTAAGGAAGATGAGACTATAGAGGTAAACCAAACACTGTACTGATCTATGTTTGGTAAGTTAATGTTATCTAGTTCACAGTAGACCAGATATAGCACGTGCTATGGAAATTGTTAATAGATTTTCTGCTAACCCTAGAGAATCACACATGGTTGCTACTAAAAGAATCTTAAGATACCTGAAAAAGATAGAAGATTATGGACTGTGGTATCCTAAGGAAGGAAAATTTGAACTGAAGGTATACACCGATGCTAATTAGGCTGGAAATGTGGATGATAGGAAAAGCACCACCAGAGGACCATTCTTCTTTGGTGAAAAACTTGTTGCCTGGACAAGTAAAAAGCAGGCTTGCATTTCTCAGTCTACAGTTGAAGCAGAGTATGTTGTTGCTGCTACAAATTGTTTAAACATTGCATATATTAAGCAAGTATTGGAAGGAATGAATGAGGTAATCACCGAGCCAGTGATTATATATTGTAATAATACAAGTGCTATCAATATTTCAAAGAATCAAGTGATGCATTTGAAAACAAAGCATATTTCTATTAAGCATCACTAATTAAGAGAACAAGTACATGAGAAATAAGTGAATTTAGAATTTGTTACATCTAGAGAACAACTTGCAGATATCTTTACAAAGCCTCTACCAAAGGACACATTTGAATATTTGAGGACAAGACTAGGGGTTTGTCCCATATCTACCGATCACTAATGTGATTTGGATGTTGCATTAGCCTAATCTTATCAGAAGATCATTCATGTTGATGCATCATAGTTCACACTTTGGATCATGTCTAAAGCTGTGAAAAGTTTTGAAAATTGGAATTGCTTGGCATATTAGTATACTGAGATACAATGACTGCACTGGACAACAGAGAGTCACATGGCTAATATAGAGTTGTTTGTTTATTTGTTTCTTTTGGCATTGTTGTCAAAGGGAGAGATAAAAAAATATGAAATACATATGAAACACATGGAACAATATGCACTGATGAGATATCTATCTAAGGGAGAGACAATTTGATAGAGCTGAACATTGAAGATCAGTTACAAACAATAGAAGTATGATAATGTTGTTTAGTAACATAGTGATTAAACATATTAAGTTAAGGGAGAGCTTGTAAAAAAATTGTTCACAAGTTGTAGAATACATGTTTGGTATGTGTATGGTATAGTTCATATTACTTGAGTTTCCATTAATGCCAAAGGGAGAGATTGTTGAACTACAACTGATTTACAACTTGATTGAAGAATCTATGATACAATGATCACTGAGGAGCTTCTGATTAGATATGTAAAATGATTAAATCAGTATTATGTTGTCATTGATGTAAATTAGTTTGACAGTACTTATTCTATAAGTTACTATATTGACACATTTGGATAAAGGAGTGAAAGAGATAAAGAACATAAAAATCTACATGAGGAAGATGTATATGACAAATGAGGATAAAGAGTACATTGGGTATCTTATTTATAAGTCTATGACTTTATGATATTGACTTAAGTATGTTGCATTCATCTATAATGAAGAATAGAGCCGAAAGACATAAAGTAGTGTTGTCAGTTAATGAAGCATTACAGTATACACCGACAGGGCGTAGTGTATACCAAGCACCATTTAAACCAAGCTTGTGTTTACCAACACATTTCTTTGTCAACCAAGCAAGAGAAAAGGAACTAAATGATTAGTTTAGCCGATAGGATTGATGAGCTGGAAAGTGCATGATTTTGAGATAATAGATAAAGTTTGTTATGAAGATCAACGGTTAGCATAATTTGAGAAAGATCTGATGCAAGAAATTGAAATGTGTTATTGACACATCAGCCAAGGAAGGTTAAAGTGGAAAAAATAATGATGATGATTAAGCAGAAAAATCTAATGGATGTAAAGAAAAAGATTTACATGTTTATATAAGACACAAAAATTTTATACTAAAATGTATGTCGAGCAAGAATACTACAAGATTTTTGCCTGAACAAGTTTCATGCATATCTGATCAAATTGGTTATGAAGGAACCAAGCTACAGAGTATACTAAGCATCAAGAAGCTATTACTGAGCAATAGTAACTCAATGAAATTGATTTAAACAAAATTGATACACTGATCAGAGGATTTGAATGAGCTTAACATTGATCTGTAAATCTGCAATTGAGTTGTATTAAGATAGATCACCTACTATTATAGTTTAACCATTGTACACAGTTAAATCTCTTAATTGAGTGGACTAAGAAAGTGTTTATTACATTGCATTCATAGAATGAACATTCTTATCCTATCAACCCCATAGTGAATGCTGGTTGGACGATGATGGTTAGTGTTAAATCCTCTAACAAGGTCACACCTAACAGTGTGTTTGTAACCTTTAACAAGGTTGGGTCTTCACCGACCTCACTTCAGAAGAGTGAATATTTTTGGGTATGAAATCTTTTAGGTCAATTTTGAAGGCCTTATAAGCTCTGGATCACAATCGATACTCGGCTAACTGGTGCTTGCGCATGTCAGGCACTATAGATCTCATCATGATGTTTCCAAAATGTGGTTACAATAGAAAAATGGAGCTACAGTTACAAAGTTATGGCCTCTGGAAGTTGGGCTGCCTAAAAGTATATTTTAGATTTCTTTTAAGCCGACCCTAATGGAAAAGTTGTGAAAATAAAATAATTCTATGTATAGTCAGCCTTAAGGGCTAAATTTCTAGAACCTTCTTGGGCAATGGAAATTGCCTATATAAGGAAGGGTCGTAGTGTTGTCTTAGGCAGTTTGGGGAAGTTCTGAGTAGTAGATCAGGGTATTGATTTGAGGCTTTGTCGTACACAATATTGTGAAGGAAATGCCCATGTGGCTTTGTATATTGTAATTCTGAAAGTTTGGAATTATACATTTGTGGAGAAAATAAGAAGCTCATTTTATGTTATTGCAAATTATTGGTGTTTCTCTATTTCTGTTATGTGTTTGTTATATTAAGGGGAGTATCCTTCATCAAGTGATATCAAAGTAGGAGTTCTTGAGTGTGTAAATAGATCATTGATTGTGAGGAAGTTTGCATCAGGACTGTGGGTTAGGGTTTTTGTGTAAACAGATCATCGATTATGAGGTAGTTTGCACCAGGACCATGGTTAGGGTTTCAGCGAGTAGTGTGAAAATGCCTCCACAAAGGGAACATGGTGGAAGAGCTAGTGTTGTAACACTTGAGGTTAAGGAATTGTAGAGACAAGTGCGAGCATTGCAAGAGGAGATTCACAAAGGAATGAATATTAATGTCAGAGATGAAAGCAAGGATGAAGCTGAAGAAAGAAATTCTAAACAAGGAGAAGTTGAAGTTTTGAATCAAGAAGAAGAAAGAGTTTTTTGAGCCATTTCAAAGATTGGGGAGAGACCTAAGATTGAGGTTTAAACATTTTCTAGAAATCTTAACCTAGAGGAATTGATCAACTGGATCAATGAGTGTGAAGAATATTTTGAGTATGAAGATATTGAGGATCTTGATAGGGTCAAGTTTGTGAAGGCCAAACTGAAGGGTCATGCGAAGATCTGGTGCCAAGAGATTTAGTTGGAGTGAAATAGAAGAGAAAAGGATAAAATAATAAGATGGGATTGAATAGTGGATAAATTGAAATGACAGTTCAATCCTGTTGATTATGAGCTTGACCTACTAAAGAAGATGCAACATTTGAAGTAAGCAGGAAGATCTGTTCAGAAGTATACAAAGGAGTTCTATCGAATCCTCATCAGAACAGGCCATACAGAAGCTGACAAGGAGAAAGTTTCCCATTACCTTAATTGGTTAAGGTTGAGCATTCAGGAAGAATTGAATCTAGTTCAAATGAACAGTATTGAAGATGCATACCAGTTTGCCCTAAAAGTAAAGAAAAAGCTGAACAAGAAGTTTGAGAGCAGAAAAAGCAGAAGAGGTCGTGATGGAATATCTGGTAGACAGTCATATGGAGATCGAAATAAAGATCTGAAAAAGTAGGATGAGGCTAGTAATAGTTAGAATCAAAGAGGATATAATTTCAATGCTCAGAATAATAAAGATCAGAGATTAAGAGGAAGAGGACAAGGATCTGGAAGAGGAGGCTTCATGTTTTCACCGTGGAGAAGAAGGTCATAGGGCATTTGGATGTCCTCAATGCCAAGGAAGGACAAATAGGAGCAATGAAGGCTAGGCCAAAGTTGCACATGTTGATGAAGATGCTAGATCATCAAATTTTGAAGATGCTGAAAGAGGAGTAACATTGATTAACAGAAGAGTCCTGTTGAGTGGTGAGAATGAACCTAAGAAAAGAAGGAGCTTGTTTTGCACCAGGTGCAAGTGTGAGGGTAAGTGTTGTGATGTGATTATTGATAGTGGTAGTACTGATAATTTGGTGTCAAAAGCGATGGTGACAAAGTTGAAGCTCAAGAGGTAGAAACATCCACATCCATTTTGGGTTTCCTAGGTGCAGGATGACCACAAGGTAATGGTTAGTAAACAGTCCCTAGGGAATTTCAAGATTGGTGAGTACCATGATGAGGTACTATGTGATATCATACCTATGGTTGTATGTCACATATTTTTGGGTAGACCATAGCAGTTTGATAGATGTGTTGTACATGATGGTCATGTGAATACCTATTCCCTGACAAAGGATGGAGTGCAACATAAGCTAAATCCATTGAAGGAGACTGAAGAAAAGGTATGTGGTAATGCAAGAATAAATTTTATTGATAGAGAAAAAAATTTAGATGGTATGCGACATGAGCATATGTGTTTTACCTCAATTACAAAGGCTGGAAAAGAAGAAGTAGAAGATGTACTTGTAGAAGTTGCAGAATTATTGAATGAGTTTCAAGATATTGTATCTCATAATGTGTCTGATGGATTACCACCAGTAAGAAAGACTAGTCATTAGATGGACTTGATTCGAGGAGCCAATTTTCCAAATAAGGCAGTACAGAGAATGAGAATAGCAGATAGTGAAGAGTTGAAGATAGATTTGAAGTTTAGTTCATCACATCATCCACAGATTGTATATGGAAGTAGTCCCAAAAATGCATTTGAGTTGAGAAAGATAGATAAAGGAGAAATAAGTAGTGCTAAAGCTGAGGATTTTGAAGAACTTTTTAAGAACATCCATGAGGAGGTGAGGAAGCACATTACCAAGATGAATGCATAGTATAAGGCTAAGGCAAGTTGAGAAGAGGAGACATAAGGAATTTTAGGTTGGAGATGAAGTCATGGTTCATTTGCGAAAGGAGCGATTTCTAGTTGGTACATATAACAAGTTAGAAATGAAAAAGTTTGGGCCATGTAAGATACTAAAGAAGCATGATTCAGAAAATGCATATGAGGTCGAGTTGCCTACTGAGCTAAATATTTCACCAGTATTTAGCATTTTAGATCTGACAGAGTATCATGAAGAAGGTGTTGAAGATGAGGTTACAGAAGCACAGTGGATTATTCCAGCAACTAGTTCTGATATTAAGGAGATTGAAGACATACTGGATAGCCATGTTGATAGAAGCACAAGGAACAAGACATATGAAGAATATTTGGTCAAATGGAAAGGATGACCTATTGAAGATTCATCATGGCTAACAAGGGAGGATGTTAACCATCTTGGTTTCCCTCTTCACACCTGAGTCGTGATAGGGTCACTTCTCAAATTACCCCAAGTGTCTGATGCAGGAGCATCCTGGGTGTAAGAGCAATCTTGCATCACCCAAAAATATTTCTGTTTGCTTTTCAATAAGGGATATCATTTGTAGAGCTGGTATTTATGGAAACTTACCATTTTTAGTAAGTTGGTCATACGATCTCAGAATGTTATGATTTTATAGGTGGAGGTTCATCTCAGTCATTTCAGCCTATCAGTTGAGTTTCATTGCCACATCATCAGTATCAGTGAATTTATTGAGGTTTTTCGGTATGAAATATTTTAGGTTAATTTTGAAGGCCTTAGAGGCTCTGGATTGTGGTTGACCCTCGACAAAATGGTGTTTGCGCATGGCAGGAACTGTAGACCTCGTCATGACATTTCCAGAAAGTGGTTACAGTAGGAAAAATGAGCTACAGTTAAAAACTTATGGCCTCCAGAAGTTGGGCTACCTAAAAGCATATTTTATATTTCTTTTGAGCCGACCCTATTGTAAAAATTGTGAAAATAAAACAATTCTATGACTAGTCAGCCTTAAGGGCTAAATTTTTGGAACGTTCTTGGGTGGTGGAAATTTCCCATATAAGGAAGGCTTGTAGTGTTGTCTTAGGTAGTTTGGGATAGTTTTGAGTAGTAGATATAGGTATTGATTCGAGGCTTTGTCCTACATAATATTGTGAAGGAAATGCCCATGTGGCTTTGCATATTGTAATTTTGAAAGTTTGGAATTCCATTATTGTGGAGATAATAAGAAGCCCATTTTTTGTTCTTGCAAATTATTGTTGTGTTTTTATTTCTGTTATGTGTTTGTGATATTAAGGGGAGCACCCTTCATCAAGTGGTATTAGACCAGGAGTTCCTGAATGTGTAAATAGATCGCTGATTGTGAGGCAGTTTACATCAGGAATGTGGGTTAGGGTTTTTGTGTAAACAGATCACCGACAATGAGGTAGTTTGCACTAGAATTGTGGTTAGGGTTTCAGCAAGTAGCATGAAAATGCCTCCACAAAGGGAACGTGGTGGTGGAACTGGTGTTGTAACACTTGAGGTCAGGGAACTACAGAGACAAATGTGAGAATTGCAAGAGTAGATTCCTAGAGGAATGAATCTTAATGTCAGAGATGAAAGTGAGGATGAAGCTGAAGAAGGAAATTTTGAACAAGGAGAAGTCGAAGGTTTGAATCAAGAAGAAGAAAGACTTTTTTGAGCCATTCCAAAGATCGGGAAGAGACCTAAGATTGAGGTTCTGACATTTTCTGGAAATCTTAACCTAGAGAAATTGATCAACTGGATCAATGAGTGTGAAGAATATTTTGAGTATGAAGATATTGAGGATCTTGATAGGGTCAAGTTTGCAAAGGCCATACTGAAAGGTCATGTGAAGATTTGGTGGCAAGAGATTCAGTTGGAGTGAAATAGAAGAGGAAATGATAAAATTAGAAGATGAGATCGAATGGTGGATAAATTGAAGTGAATGTTCATTCCTATTGACTATGAGCTTGACCTACTGAAGAAGATGCAAAGTTTGAAGAAAGCAGGAAGATCTATTCAGGAGCATATAGATGAGTTCTATCGAATTCTCATTAGAACAAGCCATTTAGAAGCTGACAAGGAGAAAGCTGCCCATTACCTTAATGGGTTAAGGCCGAGCATTTATGAAGAGTTGAATCTAGTTCAAATGAATAGTATTGAAGAGGCATACCAATTTGCCCTAAAAGTAGAGGAAAAGCTAAACAAGAAGTTTGAGAGCAGACAAAGCAGAAGAGGTCGTGATGGAAGATCTAGCAAATGGTCATATGGAGATCAAAATGAAGATCTGAAAAAGTAGGATGAGGCTAGTAATAATCAGAATCAGAGAGGAGATAATTTTAATCATCAGAATAATAGAGATTAGAGAGGAAGAGGACGAGGACAATGATTTGAAAGAGGAGGCTTCTGTGGAACATGTTTTCACTGTGGAGAAGAAGGTCATAGGGAATTTGAATGTCCTCAACACCAAGGAAGGATAGATAGGAGGAATGAAGGCCAGGCCAGAGTTGCACATGTAGATGAAGATGCTAGATCATCAAATTCTGAAGATGCTGAAAGAGGAGAAATGTTGATTAATAAAAGAGTCCCGCTGAGTGGTGAGAATGAACTTGAGCAAAGAAGGAGCCTATTTCGCACCAGGTACAAGTGTGAGGGTAAGTGTTGTGATGTGATTATTTATAGTGATAGTACTAATAATTTGGTGTCATAAGAGATGGTGACAAAGTTGAAGCTCAAGAAGCAGAAACATCTACATCCATATTGGGTTGCCTATGTGTAGGATGACCACAAGGTCATGGTCAGTGAACAATCACTAGTGAAGTTCAAGATTGGTGGGTACCATGATGAGGTACTATGTGATATCGTACCTATGGATGCATGCCACATGTTGTTGGGTAGACCGTGATAGTTTGATAAATGTGTTGTACATGATGGTCATGCAAATACCTATTCCCTGACAAAGGATGGAGTGCGACATAAGCTAGAGCCATTGAACGAGACTGAAGAAAAGGTATGTGGTAATGCAAGAATAAATTTTGTTGATAGAGGAAATTTCTTAGATGGTATGCAACATGAGCATATGTATTTTACCTTAATTCCAAAGGCTAGGAAAGAGGAAGTATAAGATATACCTGTAGAAGTTGCCGAATTATTGAATGAGTTTCAAGATATTGTATCCAATAATGTGCCTAATGGATTACCACTAGTAAGAAAGATCAGTCATCATATGGACTTGATTTCAGGAGCCAGTTTTCCAAATAAGGTAGCACATAGAATGACACTAGCAAAAAGTAAAGATTTGAAGTTTAGTTCATCACATCATCCACAGATTGTATATGGAAGTAGTCCCAGAAATGCATCTGGGTTGAGAAAGATAGATAAAAGAGAAATAAGTAGTGCTGAAGCTGAAGATTTTGCAGAACATTTGAAGAACATCCATGAGGAGGTGAGGAAGCACATTACCAAGATGAATGCATAGTATAAGGCTAAGGCTGATGAGAAAAGGAGACATGTGAAATTTTAGGTTGGAGATGAAGTCATGGTTCATTTGCGGAAGGAGTGATTTCCAGTTGGTACATATAACAAGTTGAGAATGAAGAAGTTTGGGCCATGTAAGATACTGAAGAAGCATGATTCAAGAAATGCATATGAGGTTGAGTTTCCTACTGAGCTGAATATTTCACTAGTATTTAACATTTCAGATCTGACAGAGTATCATGAAGGAGGTAATGAAGATGAGGTTACAATAACATAGTGGAGTATTCCAGCAACTAGTTCTGATATCAAAGAGATTGAAGACATACTGGATAGTCATGTTGGCAGAAGCACAAGGAACATGACATATGAAGAATATTTGGTCAAATAGAAATGACAACCTATTGAAGATTCATCATGTCTAACAAGGAAGGAGGTTAACCATCTTGGTTTCCCTCTTCACACCTGAGTCATGACAGGGTCACTTCTCAAATTACCTTGGGTGTCTGATGCAAGAGCATCCTGGGTGTAAGAGAAATCTTGCATCACCCAAAAATATTTATGTTTTCTTTTCAATAAGGGCTATCTTGTGTAGAGCTGCTATTTATGCAAACTTACTATTTTTGGTAAGTTGGACATATGATCTTAGAATGTTCTAATTTCACAGGTGGACGTTCATCTCAGTCATTTCAGCCCATCAGTTGAGTTTCATTGCCACACTATTATTATCAGTGTATTTATTGAGGTTTTTGGGTACAAAATCTTTCAGGTCAATTTTGAAGGCCTTAGAGGCTTCGGATCACGATCGACCCTCAACTGACTGGCCCTTGCATGTGTCAGGCACTTAGATCTTGTGATGGCATTTTTAAAAAGTGGTTACAATAGAAAAACATAGCTATGGTTAAAAAGTTATGGCCTCCAGAAGTTGGGCTACCTAAAAGCATATTTTATGTTTCTTTTGAGCCGATTCTATTGTAAAAATTGTGAAAATAAAATAATTCTATGTATAGTCGGCCTTAAGGGCTAAATTTTTGGAACCTTCTTGGGTGGTGGAAATTGCCTATATAAGGAAGGCTTGTAGTGTTGTCTTAGGCAGTTCGAGGCAGTTCTAAGTAGTAGATCTGGGTATTGATTCAAGGATTTGTCCTACAAAATACTGTGAAGGAAATGCCCATGTGGCTTTGCATATTGTAATTTTGAATGTTTGGAATTTCACATTTGTGGAGATAATAAGAAGCCCATTTTCTGTTCTTGCAAATTACTTTTGTTTCTCTATTTCTATTATGTGTTTGTGATATTAAGGGGAGTACCCTTCATTAGATGCATTAACAGAGAATAATGCATAAACGTAGCACATGCCTCTTTGTTTCGAATAGACTGAAGACCTTCATGCATTATACTTATTATATATCCCACGTAGTCATAATCTCTATTTACATGAGGACTCTATAAATCCATTACCATTATTAGAATATCAGACGAAATTCTATCTGGACCATCATTGACCCCCAACAATCTGCACAATCCATATGCAATATACATGATATAAAAATACAAGTACTTATAGAAGTATGTCGTAGATCCTGGTGTTGCCGCAATGTATTATTTGTGTGGTCTAGGCACATGAACATGAATATCTTGTGTAACAAGGGTTGACTCCCTAATGTATCTATTTTCTTGAGCCTACAAATTGATTTTAGTAGACATTGGGATATTTATACCAAAAGCCTGCATGAATGAATTTCAATCCAAAGTCACCAAGGCTTTGTGTTTGCATTGGGTCGGAGTGAACTCTAACAAATCTTCATTTAAACTCCTATCACTGTATTTAGCCTTACCAGAAAAACTCTTTCTTGGTGGCATTCTAGGGTTTGAGGTTCTTTATAATTGGAGTAAAGAAAATACAACACAATTCTAATGTTATTTACTATGGATTAATAGAAGCTGCAGGATTTCCAATTGCTATTCGGGTACCATAACTAATTATGGAATGGTAATGAATTTTCTTAATGATTAATGAATCAAAATTAGTAGATTTTTATGTGGGCATTCCAGATCCATTATGTATGGGGTAAATCATATGATCAAGAATTTTTTTGCTTTTCTTGTTATTTAACAATTTATTTTGTTTTATGTTTTGATATTTCATCTTGATGTTCCACATAGATTTAATGATATTATAGATTATTTTTCATTAAAAAATAATATAAAGAATAAATATTTGAACTCTACATACTTGCCAAGCATCATGGTAGTTTCCTATGGATTGGTTCCAAGGCCATCCTTAAAAGTAGAACCATCCACAATCCTTAGACCATGAGCCCCTTTTACTTTATACCTTTGATCAATTACATTTCCAAGATGACACCCTCAATTGAAATGTCAGTGTGGTCATTGTAGCTGTGTAAATCTTGAGCAGAGCCTCTTCATCTGATGTAGATTCAGGAAATGCCTGTCCAATAAATCGAACCTCATTTTTTCCACTGCACTTGTTCCTAAATGTAAACTGCTAAGTAGAAAAGGTTTTACTAATATTTTATATTTCTACAAGCAAATACGATTCTTCCTAGTTGCATTTGTACTTGATATTACATGTAAAATTAGTTTAGCATAGTCAGAACATTGAATGTACATTTGTTATATATCTAAGAAATTTTTAGTTAATTAAAACTTTTTGTAATTGTATAGAAAATCAATGCATCAAATTTATATGCCAACAACAACTCTATCCAAAATTGTACCGAGTAGGTACAGTTTCTGAATAGAAGGATTTTGGTAAATCGTTTATACAACATAGTTATTTTCTAATGTAGTAGCCATGAACAACTAAATTGAAAATGCCTGAAAAAATTGTAATGGGTGAAAGCGGGTTTTGAAGATAGTTATTACTAAATCCGATTGTGTGAAATGATGGATTTTAAGGTCATGAACATGTACATCAGATATCTAAACTAAGAGCACTGTACTATAATATTTGTAAGAATATACAATTGTACAATGATCTGGACATGTTAATTCATAAATGATAAAATACATTCTATATCTTTATTTAAATTAAAACAAAATTGTAAAGTTGTATTATTTTTTAAATCTTATAATTAAGTTACGAATTTAATAACTATATCATTTATTACATAAATTAAGAGTGGTAGGTTTTGTATTAGATGAGATTGATATTATACATAATATTAGCTGAAGAGAGTGATAACATTTAATGTTCATTTGTGACAAATCCATGAATGTTTTTGTTAATTAATACTCTTTTAAATGGTATAGAAAATAAGAAATTTGTATTCAATGCATGGTATTTGATAATCAGATTTATATGGCACTAACTATTAATTCTGGATTTAGTTTTCACGAACATTGATTTCTAATATCGCAACAAAAACCATGTTAAAGGAAATTCTGATCTAAATGAGATATCAAATAAGTTATGTGTGTTAGAATTGTGAGTTGATGATTTCGATATTATACATAAAATTAACTAACAACAGCGACAAGAATTAAAGTACATTTGTAAGAAACCTTATAAAAATCTTGTCATAAAGTGATATTAAATATTACTTTGTAAGCCATTCCAACTAAAGAATTTCGACCAATTTAGATCAAAATGTAAGGAATACAAATAGAAAGTTTTCAAACACTGATATCTATAAAATAGCTGCATTGCTATTCAATGTCTTATGCATTGGGTAACACCTTTACTACAAACTCATGATACACAAACAAATACATTGAACTTTGATGACCTTTTCCTTTAAAGAAGTTATAACCATAAAATGGATTTTATAAAAGGAATTCTATATTCATAATGCTTATTTATATAGTCATCTCAAACTTAAAGAAATTATGCTATGCCTAAACCTGATTTAATTTGATTCTGGATCAAACCTGAAGAACATCAACACATAAACAGACAATATCTATGCAATGAATTTTGACAATTCATAACTCAAAGAGAAATATGCAAAGGAGAGATATAAATTTTTGATTTTATTTAAATGCTATATCAAAATCATGTATACCAAATGTTTTAAAAAGCAAACTGTGTGCATTTTGAGCTTGATCCAGCAATATTGGTCTTTACTAAAATTTTCCTTATACAGTCTATAGTATAATAGACTCAAAATTTGTCAATAAGAATGTCCAAGTTTTGGTCCTTTGAAAATCATCCTGCCAATCCTTTATTGAAATAATTTTTAATAGAGTAACATAGTAGTATAGGTTTAGAGCTAAAAATATTCAAACCTTGTTGTATTCTTATTTTAAAAAGGATTCCAACATGTTTTAACTATGTATTTTTCAATTGTAATCTTTTATTGAGCAATGTTGAATGTTAAATACAATTATGAAGTTTTGAAGAATATGTCCAAACAAAAGTGTTAGTTATCAATTAAGGAACATTTTTTAGGTTTTAGAGCTATAAATATCCAAAGTTTGTTGTTGTTATTTTAGCTTTTTAAAAAAATATTTTACTGCCCTCTTCAGTTGTGACTTTGCAAAATGAAAGAGGATACTCCTAATTCAATAACAAAAAGTTTTACTAAAATAATAAGAGAGTGGATTTAATAATAACAGATAAATGATAAGAAAATACTAAATGATGACCATTCATTGAAATATTCTCCATAATCATTTTGTGAAAGACTACATTGTAAGTCACTTTACTTAAAGAAAATTGACAAATTTAGATCAAAACGTAAGGATTAGAAATAGGAATTTTTCAAACATTGAACTCTATAAAATAGCTTCATTGTTGTCCAATGCCATATGCATTGGGAAACATTTTTACTGCAAACTTGTGGTACACAAAGAAATACACTAAATTTTGATGACCTTGTCCTTTAAATATGATGTCACCCTAAAATGGATTTTATCAAAGGAATTATATATTCATATTACTTATTTATATCATTATCTCAAACTTAAAAAATTTATGCTATGCCTAAACCTGATTTAATGTGATTATGCATCAAATTTAAAGAACATTAACACATAAACATACAATGTGTATGCAATTAATTTTGACAATTCATAACTGAAAGAGAAAAATGCAAAGGAGAGATATAAATTGTGGATTTGATTCAAATTTTATATCAATATCATGTATACAAAATGGTTTAAAATGAAACAATTGAGATATTTATCATGAACCGGTAATATTGATTTTTAAAAAAACTAGTCTTATACAGTCTATAGTATTTTAGATTCAAAATTTGTCAGTAAGATTGTTCAATTTTTGGTCCTTTGAAAATCATCCTCATAATCTTTTTTTAGAAAATAAGGACTACATACAAGGTTCAGATCTTTCTTACAAGAGACAAAAAACATGTTCATATAAGACAAATAAGGTAAATATAGTATTGTTCTGTAACAATTTTACAAAATTGATGACTTAAATGAGTGCACAAAATTTAAACCACAAAAATGTAAAAAACATGTCAGGAGTAGTTTTTGTGCTTGCTCTAACTGCTTTAAGTTTCTTGTACTGTTTACGTTCCTTTCAAGGAGTTGCAACACTGCCACTTGTTGCTTTCTCTATAGATGTCTCTCCTTCTTTGGCACTTTCTACAAGGTATACTGATTCCCAAGATACAAAAGTATCTTCACTTGGCCAATGAAAAGCCAGAACATCATCCCTTTTTGGTAGGAGTTTGTCCCAACTAGTAACAACTTGGTGTACCTCAATTCTCACATTAGTGAAGTGTATTCTGCAATCTTGTAGCATTTCAATTATTTGTATAAAGGGAGTATTATCTTCCGTACCCAAAACAATATCTATTTCAGCCAATATCTGACTATCAATTTGTTCCAACCACTGTTTCCTATCTTTTATAGTTCCATTTTCTTTGATAAGACTGGGGAACACCTTAAAATTGTCTTAAAGTATCTTACCCTTAAGATTTCTCCTGTTCTCTTCAAACCTTTCCTATTTACTTCAAACTCAAAAAGGTTTTTAACAAATTTATAAGTATTTGTTAGTTGAATATCCATAATACATTGATCTTTAATCATTTCAAAGAATGACTTCAATGTATTCTCTCTAGAAACCCACTTATCCAAAATTGGGTCTATAGTGGCTACTTCTTTCTTAAAAGTCATCAAAATGTCAAACAACTGCTTAGCAATTTTATAAATTTCTAATGGTTTTACATTTGAAACAAAGTATAGAATGTTATCCTTTATTTTTTTTTCATATCTCTACTTTTGTCTCTATTCTATGTCTTCATCACCCATGGACGGGGGAAGAGGGGAAAGGCGATATTCAATAATAGGACTTGAAGATGAAAGCCTAGCAGGTGAAGAAGTAATTTTCAATTTCCATGATGTTTGAATTGGGCCTTGTTTACCCAATCTCTTATTTAAGTCTACAATTAATTTATCCTTCTCATATACTCCCTATCTTAATTTTCCATAAGCCTTTAGTATTGTTTCTAGCCTTATTGTGAGCTCGTCCTTTACCTTGGCTTCCTTTTCTGCTACCCTCGCTATGAGCTAGGTTGTTTCTACCACCATACCCGATGCCTCAACTATAGAAGTGTCAGCAACCCTTTTGACTATGAGGCTACCAGTGAGATCATCTGTAGTAATCTATTTTCCTTTGTTTTTTCCATTCTTCTTTAAAAGACCACATGACCAAGGCTTGATCGTCATTACTGAAAGTGACTCCTTTAATGGTCTGTTATACCTCCTCCTTGGTGTTGTGCATAGGTTTGGTCTATTTCCTCACTACATCTAGGACCACTACATCAGCTATATCCCATTCAAGGAGGATAAGAACTCCTGAGTTTCTCACCAGATCTCTCCCCTATTGTGGAGTGATTGTCTCAAACCTTTCTATCATCTCTTTCCTTACTTTAGTTTCTATGATGTTGAGGTTCTTGTCTAGATTTTCCTCATGCCTTTTCTCACATGTTTCTTCAAACTAATTAATGTTTAATCTCCATAAAAATTGCATGAAAGCCCTAGCCTTTACAAAGGCATCATCAGCTAAAAAATCATCACATGCTTGTTTTATTATTGGGTCTAGCTCTGTTCCTGCCATCTATCCCATTGTTAAGTCTAACTCAGGTTCTTTTTCTGGTTCTAGTACCCCTTCATTGATCTCATCATAGGTCATAAAAATTTGACCTAGAGCTCCCAACTATTGTACTTGATCTGTGACCTCTTCACCATCCATGATATTTAGAGGTGATTGGGATGGAGAATAATCATCTTCAAAATGTACATGCCTCTCTTCTAGTTTTTGTTTCTTTGTAGGAGGTGGGGAATGAAGAACATGCTCAAGCTTTTGAGCTTGAGATGAGTTTGGAAACTCTAAAAATTCTTTATGCTTTTCCACCTATTGTAATGTAAAATGGATATCTTGTTTTTTATTGTCAGGTTCTAGAACTACCACATTGTAACAAGTTCTCTTCTATATCATATATTTTCCCGGGGGAAATACCTTTGTAAATGTAGTTTTGTTCAATATTGATTGAGCCTTCTCTGGGTTCTCATTCATGGCTTTCTCCTTTTTCTCATTTAGGGTTTGATAAATAGCCAAAAAATAATCCATGAGAGTGTCTATCTTTTTCCCCATAGGATTGATGTTCTTTATTAGATCATACCCCTCGTCAAATTGTTGGACAAAATTCAAAGTCTTCTTGTATACCAACCATTTTTCTTTTCTGATCTCTTGGTCCTATATATCAAGGATATTTATGATGATATCCTCTGGAAATTTGAAAATGTGATCTATAAATGAACACTTGACCTTCTTTTTGAACATTTCATTATAAAAACCCTCTAGGTCTGTTGTCCAAGAAATTGTAGTAGCCATATGATACGGTGCCAGGGTTTGATCCATATGAAGCCATCCACCTTTTTCAATTATAAACTGATGGGCCATCATAACATTTAGGAACAGAGTTCCCCTGCCTTTATTTGTAAGGGTGTTCTTTTCAATCTCCCCTAATTGTCTAATGAATTCTCCAATACCAATTTTGAGGGGTATTTGATATGGCAATATGAATGGTGCCCCCCTAAAACCATATGATATAATAATAGTAGAAATAGGATAAAATATGAAATCTCCCCAATTATGTATAATTTTTTGGTCTTTGCCAAATTGTTTTGGCTTCACAAGTTCGGCCAATGCCTTTGGGATTCTTAGGCTGTCATGGACAAACAACAACCTTAATCTAGCTGCAAAGAATCTATAAAAATTAATGAAACTACTATCCTTCTTGTCCCAATGTCATGTTGAGGTTCCACAATTGGACTAGCATGTCTTCACCATCCCTTTGTTTTAATAGATCCATCTCCTTCTCAAAATAAGTATCACCCTTAAACAAGAACATATACATCACGAAAGAGTACCAGTAAAATGGCTTATCAACTTTTTTTTTCTAGATTCCTACTAATCTATTATAAATTAAGTTAGCAATGAAAGGGACAAAGTCAAATGTAATTGACAAGTATGGATGTAAAATTTGGATCATCATATACATCAAATGTACTGTCATCCTCTCTTAAACATCTTCCCCAAAGATTTGACATAGTGACCAGTATGCACCTCTTGCTCTCAAGTCAAAATAATATAATTTGAAGGGCTCCTATGTACTTGGTCCCATGAAAATCATTTTCCCAATCTTGTCAAAAAATTCCTTTTATAGGACCATTTCTAAGATAATTCCTTTGTGCATAATACACTTGCTTCAACTCCTCAAAATCAATTTGTTCTACATCATTAGAGGGTTCCCTTAGCTTAAAAACCATCCTGATTTCTTCACTAGAGATTTTTATTAACAATTTTCCTCTACCATCCCTAATTTCCTTAGTAATGGGGTCATAATTCTTTGCAACTTGAACCATCAGATCTACATCTATGAAAACATCGGGCACTATAAGCTTTCCTAGGTCAAATTGTAATATATTGCTCATAGGAGGAGGGGCATTTCTCTGGCTAAACCCTACTTTGGACAATGTTAAACCAATGATATCAGAACCACCACTTGCATTAAGTGTACCAATCTTAGCATACCTAATATATTTTCCTGTGTCATATAAACCATCTTCTATCTTTACAATAGAGTTTTTCGGTGTTAATTTCTTGGCTTTCACCAAATCAATTGTTGAATTAGGTAATAACTCTAACAGATCTTCATGTAAAATCCTATCACTATATTCAACCTTACTAGACAAACCCTTTCTTGGTGGCATTCTAGGGTTTGAGATTCTTTATAATTGGAGTAAAAAAAATATGACACAATTATGATACTATTTAGCAGGAAACGAATTGCATAAATATTCACCAACCTTTTTTAGAAATTACTGATCCAATAAAAACCAGGTGTGCTAATTTCATCACCCAGGCTTCTACAAACTTTATCTCTTTGTATTTCTAAAGACGTGCAAATCTTCAATATATTTGTAATAAAACACAATCCTTTCAGTAGTTTACTCCACACGATCTAGCCATTACTTCTCTGAGTATTCAAACTATCACCATTCAATGAAAAATTATATTTCACACTAATTTTGCTTCAACTTTAAATTTGGGGCATTGATCCTTCTTAGACCAAGATCTAAATGTTGTCGCATGATCGCTAGGCTTGGAAATATTCCTTGCGAACATACAAGAACTATCTGATTAAGATGCATTGATGGAAAAACTTTCAATGAATCACACAGGTCCCACATGACATGTTGGATTTATTACTATCCTTAGATCTTGCATGTAATGGTCGGTATTCAATTTTTTTGTATGACTAGTCATAAAGTAAGCCACAATGGCCTTCATGCCATATTGATAGTTTGCGCATGATCATAAAGGGGAAAAAGATTCCTTGCGAGCATATGAAAACCATGAGATCTTCACTTCACTGATGATAACTTATGGAACCAACAACACTTGGTTTGACCAACCAGAAGTTTCCATGTCACAATATCCGACAAGTGGACATGGTATTTTTCTTACCAAGTGTTAGGCTGAATGACATTTTGCACATTAGGAAATGCCTTCGACCAATAAAAAAAGGGTCATGTGTGTACATCTAGTAGTGGGGCCACCTTTTGTGTGTGTCTGGGAATAAAATAAGATCATAGGTTGTTGCATGATCGCAAGGGTACAAAAGTTTCTTTGTGAACATATGACGGCCTTTGAGTTTCTACAGAATTGACAGGTTGACATAATCATTAAAGGGTGGGCCCATGCACTAGCTTGTAAACAAGATCAATGGCTGGCACTATTACAAGTAGCGGTTTCCATTGCACCAAAAGATCAACTTGGTAATGTCTGATACAACCACTAGACTTATAGAAGACACAGGAGGCTATTAAACCATTTCATGAATCCTGAGGGGAGCACTGACCATTTTACCAACAATCTCCCCCTCAGTGTTACCCAAGGGGATTTGAACCTATGACCAAGCTCTAATACCACTTTTTACAAGTAGTGGTTTTTGTTGCACCAAAAGATTGACCTGGTAATGTCTGATACAACCACTAGACTTATAGAAGACACACGAGGCTATTAAACCATGTCATGAATCTCGAGGGGAGCACTGACCATTTTTCCAATAGGCACATGATCACAAGGGTTGTAAAGATTCTTTTCATTCTTATGACAACCATTGGAGGTAGAAAAGATTCCAAATTCACCATGAAATACAAGATTCCACCCTCTAAGATTTGTGTAGGACTGGCACTGTGCAAAGATTCAACGGTTGTCACCTGTTCGCAAGTAAACTAATTAGATCTACCGATCATGCAACAACCATCGATCTTACTTAATTATGGGGTATCTCAAAAGGGTTATCTTGACTCTTCCAAATGTGTTCTCTAATTGGCAGACTATTTCAAGATTCACCAACTAAACTTTTCCCCAAATCTCTAAATTAGTTCTTTACCATTGTGTTCATCTACCACACAGGTGACCGGGTGCTACATTGTTAATTATGTCCTTCTCATCTCCCTATTTTCCTACAAAGTATAATGATCTAATGCCACATCGATAAACGAGCGACTCTTCAGAACACACTTGAACTGTCACTGCCTCATACTTCTGTCACTTCTAATGAATTCGTCAGTGCCCTAGAAAGTAAAATAGACAGCAATGAAGATATTACCAACGCATGTCTTGTAAACCGTGAACCTAATTTCAATTGCTGGAGATTTAATCAATACTCTGCAATACGTTCACATAGCGAAAATATTACAAATTGGGGTTTTCCCAAAATTCACGGATGATCTCGATCATTTCAATCGTCTTGCATGCGTACGACATGTTCGATGATCATTGATCAAATTAGCCCAGGTCGATGCGTTTCATATAAGAAATGCCTTAGGCGTAATTAAGGTTAATCTAGTTTATATTTCAATTTTTTAAAATTATTTATTTAGCTATAAAATATTTAGATATAAACAATAGGTATTAGTATAAATATATTTATTTAATTTAAATATTGTGATTATCGGTTAGAATATGAGAGGAGGGGAAGCATTTGAAAACAATAAAGGTAGCTTATTAAAGTTCAAACTTTACTTAATGTGTAAATGTAAATTTGATTACATTTAATATGTTTATTTTGGTAGGGGACCATATCACTAAATATTAAGGTTAATCTAGTTTATATTTTATATTTTTTAATTTATAATTAATGATTAAGGTAATTTAAGATTTTTTAATTATGCATGACATACTACAATTTGAATTGAGGACATATAGATTTTCTATATATCTAAATTAGCATTTTTTTTCATCTTAAAATAAAAAGATCAATATCAATGTACATATAGGGAACACCCTCATGTGTAGTGGTAAGTTGCGAGTCTCTCATCCAAGAGTTCTTGGGTTTGAGTCTACTCAAGCCCCATGATGATTTCAGCTTCGGCCCATTATCCATAATAAATTAAAAAAATCAACACACATAATTTTTTAAATTAATTTATTTTACCACTTTTTCATGTGTGTGGAACAAATAGCTCAACAAGTGCTTTTAAACTTATGTTCACTATAAAATAAAAAATAAATTTAATAATTAAACAAAAAAATATTCAAATTATGCTTAGTAGAAAGATTATATTGAGTGCTACAGTCATACAAATTATATTGTCATAATCCTCCATTTTTTTTAATTAAAAGAAAGCTAGTTTTGGAGGGACAAGAAACCCTATTACAAAACAAACATCCAACTAAAGAAACCAACTACTAGACAACAATGAAACAAAAACCAAAAAAATAGAGTATGATCCAAATTGATGATGCAAAAACTTATACACAATCGAAGCCAAAAACAATCTCCAACAAATCCTATCATTGATAAAAAGAGAGAATAATATCATCACTTTCTTGGAGAAGAAATGAGAGTGATTGAGGGAGGAAATAAAAGCATAAACATGTGTTGTATGGAAAAGGTTGAAAATTAAAAAAAAGATTTATCTTTTGAATGACATCATTTAGAGCTAGGGAATGAAGACCTCCTCATGAAAGATGGAATGGAAAGCATGTCTAAATGGCCTAATCAAAACAATAAGGAAACTTGTATGGAAGTTTTTGTTTTGTATGATTTATGTGCCAATGTAATAGAAGGTGGTATGAGTGGTGCAAAGACCAATGGTGATTTTTAAGTGGATAAGAACCATTGAACTTATTTATGGAGTTGGAAAAAGAGACAATACCTTAGTAGAGGAGAAGAATTTTTGTTTCTACAAGAGATTGATAATGAAAGAAGAAAAATGTGATGATTTTCTCGGCCATTTAATTTAGTAGAGGGACAAACCATAGCCATACTCTTATTCTTTGAATCCATATGATGGTCTCATCATCTTGTTCACAAAAGTTTCCTTGAATATTTGATACAATAGTATTTTAGAGTGAACA
The DNA here is from genome assembly GCA_027943335.1 of Chamaecyparis obtusa. NCBI lineage: Eukaryota > Viridiplantae > Streptophyta > Pinopsida > Cupressales > Cupressaceae > Chamaecyparis > Chamaecyparis obtusa. The sequence continues at coordinate 63,603 of BSBK01012853.1, forward strand.
TAATACTTTATTCTAGAAAAAAATTGTTATAATTTAGTTTAATGTTGTAATTCCTTGAAATTTGTGTTAATCACTTTGAACTAATAAAAGAGAATGATGCATTGCACCATATTAAGTGTTGGTCTTAGTTTAATACTAGAAATTGACTCAGAAGCTGAGTTGTTTGCTAGGTATAAAGGTTCAACAACGACCTCCAACATTTGTACTAGTGTTCTATGAATTGTATTTCAATGGATTTCTCAATAGGGGTACCTTTATCTAGATCCAAAGGAATATAAATATGAATCTCTATATCCATATCACCCATACTTAGAGGTTTAGAAGTAGGGGAATGCACGGTGGGGTCGACATCCTTATAAGAATTCTTTTTCAATTTCTTAATTCTGGAGGACTTTCTCCCTCCCCCAATTGATTAGGACCTAGTAAGGGTTTTCCCCTTTCCTTTAGTAGATGTATGCGAGGACATGTTGGATTTAACTTTACCCTTATCACCATTACTAGGATCCAAATGATCTAGTTGAAACCCCTCAGGGGGAGTATAATCTGAGTCATCATCATTAGAAACTACAATTATATGGTAGTACAAAGTACTACTTTTAGGATTCTTTCAATTTCCCAAATGAAAAATGAATTGCTCGTCTAAGGGGGCATCCTCAAGGTCAGTTGAAAAGTCCTCATAGTGACGATGGGCATTTTTTTGGTATTCAATGGTAGTCTTAGGAATATAGTGTTTTTGGACATGGATCTAGGAGCCAACAAAGATAAACATATTCATGTATGACTAAGTGATGTAGGAGCATCCTAGGTGTAAGAGCAATCTTGCATCACCCAAAAATATTTCTGTTTGCTTTTCAATAAGGGCTATCTTGTGTAGAGCTACTATTCATGGAAACTTTATATTTTTAGTAAGTTGTTCATACGATCTTGGAATGTTCTAATTTCACATGTGGAGGTTCATCTCAGTCGTATCAGCATACCCGTAAAGTTTCATTGACAAAACAAGTCTAGCTTTGTAGATATTGAAGATTTTCAGTATTGGTAGCTGGGTACAAAAAATTTGAACTCAGTTTTGAAGGCTTTAGAGGGCCCGGATGAGGTCAAAAATTTGAGTGATGGGTACTTGCACGAGTCAAGCCCATAGAGCGCTTCGTGGCCTTTCCAAATTGGGGTTATAATAGTCAATCAGAGCAACTGGCGATGACTTATGGTCTTCGGAAGTTGGGTCACTTGAAATGGCAGAAAATAATTTTCCTTCAAAATTTCTGTTTGGGTTTCAAGAGTTATTTTGAGCCCACTTTGATGTAATAAATTATAAAATAAAATAATTCTAAGTTTGGTCGGCCCTTTGGGCTAAATTTATGGAACCTTCTCGGGTGGTGGAAATTGCCTATATAAAGAAGGCTCGTAGTGGTGTCTAGGTAGTTCTGGTAGTAGATCTGGGTAATAATTCGAGGCTTTTTCCTATAGAATATTGTAAGGGAATGCCCATGTGGCTTTGCATATTGTAATTCTAAAATTTTATAATTCCACATGTGTGGAGATAATAAGAAGCCAATTTTTTGTTCTTGCATATTGTTTTTGTTGTTTCTTTGTTTCTATTATGTGTGTGTGGTATTAAGGGGAGCACCCTTCATCAAGTGGTATCAAAGCCAGGTTCTTGAGCATGTAAATAGATCACCAACTGTGAGGCAGTTTGCACTAGGACTTTGGTTAGGGTTTCAGCACGCATCGCGAAAATTCCTCCACGAAGAGAATGTGGCACAAGAGCTAGTGCTGTGACACTTGAGGTTAGAGAGTTGCAGAGAAAAGTGTGAGCATTGCAAGAAGAGATTCATAGAGGAATGAATCTTAATGTCAAAGATGAAAGCGAGGATGAAGCCGAAGAAGAATATCAAGAAGGAGAAGTCAAAATTGTGAACCAGGAGGAAGAAAGACTTTTTCGGCCCATTTCCAAGATTGGGAAAAGACCTAAGATTGAGGTTCCCACATTTTCTAGAAATCTTAACCCAGAAGAATTGATCGACTGGATCAATGAATGTGAGGAATATTTTGAGTATGAAGATGTTGAAGATCCTGATAGGGTCAAATTTGCGAAGGCCAGACTGAAAGGTCATGCAAAGATTTGGTGGCAAGAGATTCAATTGGAGCGAAATAGAAGAGGGAAAGATAAAATCACAAGATGGGATCGGATGGTGGATAAATTGAAGTGACATTTCATTCCTATTGATTATGAGCTTGACCTACTAAAGAAAATGCAAAGTTTGTAGCAAGCAGGAAGATCTGTTCAGGAGTATACAGAGGAGTTCTATTGACTCCTCATCAAAATAGGCCATGCAGAAGCTGATAAGGAGAAAGTTGCACGCTACCTTAATGGGTTGAGGTTGAGCATTTAGGAGGAGCTAAATTTGGTTTGAATGAACAGTATTGAAGAGGCATATCAGTTTGCCCTAAAGGTAGAGGAAAAGCTGAACAAGAAGTTTGAAAGCAGACAAAATGGAAGAGGTCATGGTGGAAGATCTGGTGGAGGGTCATATGGAGGCAAAAATGAAGATACAAAAAAGAAGGATGAGGCTACTAATAATCAGAATCAGAGAGGAGATAATTTCAATCATTTCCATAATTAGAGTAATAGAGGTAAGAGAGGAAGAGAAAGAGGACAAGGATCTGGAAGAGGAGGCTTCTGTGGAACATGTTTTCACTATGGAGAAGAAGGTCATAGGGCATTTGAATGTCCTCAGTGCCAAGGAAGGATAGATAGGAGAAACAAAGGATAGGCTAGAGTTTCACATATAGATGAAGATGCCAGATCATCACATTCTAAAGATGCTGAAAGAGGAAAAATGTTGATTAACAGACGAGTCCTGTTGAGTGGTGAGAATGAACTTGAGCAAAGGAGGAGCCTGTTTCGCACTAGGTGCAAGTGTGAGGGTAAGTGTTGTGATGTGATTATTGGTAGTGGAAGCACTGAAAATTTGGTGTCAGAAGAGATGGTGAGAAAGTTGAAGCTCAAGAGATAGAAACACCCACATCCATATCAGATTATCTTGGTACATGATGACCACAAGGTCATGGTCAATGAACAATGCCTAGTGAAGTTCAAGATTGGCGGATACCATGATGAGGTACTGTGTGATATCATATCTATGGATGTATGTCATATGTTGTTGGGTAGACCATGGCAATTTGACAAAGGTGTTGTACATGATGGTCATGTGAATACCTATTCCTTGACAAAGGATGGAGTGTGACATAAGCTAAAGCCATTGAATGATGCAGAAGAAAAGGTATGTGGTAGTGCAAGAATAACTTTTTTTGATGGAAGAAAGTTCCTAGATAGTATGAGGCATGAGCATGTGTATTTTTCTTTAATTCCAAAAGCTGGTAAAGAGGAAGTAGAAGATATTTCTGTAGAAGTTGTAGATTTGTTGAATGAGTTTTAGGATATTGTATTCGATAATGTGTCTGATGGATTACCACCAGTTAGTAAGATCAGTCATCAGATGGACTTGATTCCAGGAGTGAGTTTTCCAAACAAGGAAGCACACAGAATGACACAAGCAGAAAGTGAAGAGTTGAACAGACAAGTACATGAGTTGTTACAGAAGGGATTGATTTGGGAGAGCCTAAGTCCATGTGTTGTACTAGCAATATTAGCACCAAAGAAGAATGGAGAATGGAGGATGTGTACAGATTCCAGAGAAATAAACAAGATCACAATCAAGTATAGGTTTCCATTGCCATGAATGGATGATATTATGGATTATTTGAGTGGAGCTATGTATTTCTCAAAGATAGATCTATAGAGCTGATATCATCAAATTCGGATTAGAGAAGGAGATGAATGGAAGACTACCTTCAAGACAAAGGAAGGATTGTATGAGTGGTTAGTCATGCCTTTTAGGCTAACCAATGCACTGAGCACTTTCATGTGGCTCATGAATGAGATTCTGAAAGAATTTCTGGGTAAGTTTGTCATTGTTTACCTAGATGATATTTTGATTTTTAGTAAAACATTGGAGGAACATATGGTGCATATTCATATGGTGTTTGAGAAGTTAAGAGATGAGAAATTGTTGATTAATTTGAAGAAGTGCAATTTTGTGAAGAAAGAGTTAGTGTATTTTGGATTTGTAGTTTCAACAGAAGGTCTAAAAATGGACCCAGAGAAGGTACATGCTATCCTTGAATGGCCTACTCCAAGGAGTACTACTGAGGTAAGATATTTTCATGGTTTGGCTAGCTTTTACAGAAAGTTTATCAGAAATTTTAGCAGTATTTGTGGACCCTTGAATGAAACAATGAGAGGGGATAGAAAAGAGTTTAAGTGGACTAATGGGGTAGAAAAGAGTTTTCAATTGTTGAAACAAAAAGTTACAGAACAACCTATTTTAGCACTTCCAAATTTTAATAAGGCGTTTCAAGTAGATTGTGATGGTAGTGGTATTGCAATAAGAGTTGTTATGAGCCAAGATGGTAAACATGTTGCTTATTTCAGTGAGAAGTTAAATGATGCCAAGAGAAAGTAGTCTGTTTATGACCAAGAATTTTATGCTATAGTTCAGGCATTAAAGAAGTAGAGACATTATCTACTTCCTAAGGAGTTTATTTTGTATATTGATCATCAAGCTTTGCAATATTTGAATAGTCAAGGAAAGTTGAATCAGAGGCATTTGAAATGGATTGAGTTTTTGTAGAGTTATACATTTGCTTTGAAATACAAGAGTGGGAAGTCTAATAGGGTTGCAGATGCTCTTAGCAGAAGACAACTATTGCTGATAGAAATGCAAATTGAGGTGGTTGGGTTTAAGGAACTCAAGAATTTGTATCTAGAGGATCGTGATTTTTGTGAAGCTTGGAAAGCTTGTAAAGAACCTGTTACTGTTGACAGAATGAAGTGGCTAGATTTCATCATTCAAGATGATATGCTATACAGAGGGAGTTAGTTGTGCATTCCAAGAAGTTCTATGAGGAAGAATCTCATCAAGGAGAAGCAAAGCGAAGGATTGGTTGGACATTTTGGTCATGATAAAACCCTTTCTTTGGTTAGTGAGAATTATTATTGGCCACAATTGCAGCAAGATGTCAAGAAGTTTGTATAGAGTTGCAGAGTATGTCAGATGGTGAAAGGAGTGAAGCAAAATATAGGGTTGTATCATTTATTACCTGTAGGTCCAGAGAAGCCTTGGGAGGATATCAACATGGACTTTGTTCTTGATTTACCGAGGACTCCCTAGGGACATGATTCAATTTTTGTGGTGGTTGACAGATTTTTGAAGATGGCACATTTCATTCCCTCCAAGAAGACTAATGATGATGTTCATGTTGCATAATTGTTTTTCAGAGAAGTGGTGAGACTACATGGTTTGCCAAAGACCATAGTTTCAGATAGAGACACTAAGTTTGTTGGATATTTTTGGCACACCTTGTGGAAAAATTTGAAGATAGATTTTAAGTTCAATTCATCACATCATCCACAGACTAATGGACAGACAAAGGTGGTGAATAGAAGTTCGGGAAATTTGCTGAGATGTTTGGTTGGAGATAAGCCAACATGATGGGATTTGATTTTACCACAAGCAGAATTTGCATACAATAATTTTGTCAACAAGAGCACTAGTAAATCACCATTCCAGATTGTATATGGGAGTAGTCTAACAAATGCATTTGAGTTGAGAAAGATAGATAAAGGACAAATAAGTAGTGCTGAAGCTGAGGATTTTGCAGAACATTTGAAGAACATCAATGAGGAGGTGAGGAAGTACATTACCAAGATGAATGCACAGTATAAGGCTAAGGCCGATGAAAAAAGGAGGCATAAGGAATTTTAGGCTGGAGATGAAGTCATGGTTCATTTGCAGAAGGAAAGATTTCTAATTGGTACATATAACAAGTTGAAAATGAAGAAGTTTGGGCCATGTAAGATATTGAAGAAGCATGATTCAGGAAATGCATATGAGGTCAAGTTGCCTGCTGAGCTAAATATTTCACCAATATTTAATGTTTCAGATTTGATAGAGTATCATCAAGGAGGTGTTAAAGATGAGGTTACAGTAGCACAGTGGAGTATTCCAGCAACCAGTTCTGATATAAAGGAGATTGAAGACATACTGGATAGTCATGTTGGTAGAAGCACAAGGAATAGGACATATCAAGAGTATTTGGTCAAATGGAAAGGATGACCTATTGAAGATTCATCATGGCTAGCAAAGGAGGAGGTTAACCATCTTGGTTTTCCTCTGCACACCTAAGTCATGATAGGTCACTTCTCAAATTACCCTGGGTGTCTAATGTAGGAGCATCCTAGGTGTAAGAGCAATCTTGCATCACCCAAAAATATTTCTGTTTGCTTTTCAATAAGGGCTATCTTGTGTAGAGCTACTATTCATGGAAACTTTCTATTTTTAGTAAGTTGTTCATACGATCTTGGAATGTTCTAATTTCACATGTGGAGGTTCATCTCAGTCGTATCAGCCTACCAGTAAATTTTCATTGACAAAACAAGTCTAGCTTTGTAGATATTGAAGATTTTCGGTATTGGTAGCAGGGTACAAAAAATTTGAACTCAATTTTGAAAGCTTTAGAGGGCCCGGATGAGGTCAAAAATTTGAGTGATGGGTACTTGCATGAGTCAAGCCCATAGAGCGCTTCGTGGCCTTTCCAAATTGGGGTTATAATAGTCAATCGGAGTAACTGGCGATGACTTATGGTCTTCGGAAGTTGGGTCACTTGAAATGGCAGAAAATAATTTTCCTTCAAAATTTCTGTTCGGGTTTCAAAAGTTATTTTAAGCTGACTTTGATGTAATAAATTGTAAAATAAAATAATTCTAAGTTTGGTCAGCCCTTTGGGCTAAATTTCTAGAACCTTCTCAGGCAGTGGAAATTGCCTATATAAAGAAGGCCCGTATTGTTGTCTAGGCAGTTCTGGTAGTATATCTGGGTAATAATTCAAGGCTTTGTCCTATAGAATATTGTAAGGGAATGCCCATGTGGCTTTGTATATTGTAATTCTAAAATTTTGTAATTCCACATTTGTGGAGATAATAAGAAGCCAATTTTCTATTCTTGCATATTGTTGTTGTTTCTCTATTTCTGTTATGTGTGTGTGGTATTAAGGGGAGCACCCTTCATCACTAAGCTATCATCTTATATATTTACAAGGACACTTACAACCATAGTAATCTATTACTAAATGTCTTGAGAGATAAAAGTATTCAAAAAAGTATTTAGATGTATAGTGTAAAAGAATAGAAAAACATATCATTAAGATACACTAAATGTACCATGGGAAAACAATCATAAGAAAAAGAAAAATAAAAGGTTTTCAAGAGAACTCACATGCTTAGTATATTATTGTAGAAGAGGAAAACTAGTGATTTACATAATTTTACTAGCGAAATAATTTTCCCTAATTTCATATTAACATTTCATTTCTTTTATTATTAATTAATAGAATAACCCTCAACCTATAAATTATTTAAAATAAACAGTTTCTATTTTCTTAAGATAATAAAAGAAAGTTGATAAAATGTTATTTGGGAATAATAATTTATAAAAACAAATTATAGAACTCAAAAGAGAATCAAAATAAATTTCAATAAAAAAGAGGAACTTACTACCTAGGATCCTAGCATACTCCATAGATGTTAGGATTCCATACAAACATATACACATTATGTTGTTAGCTTATGATTAAAATAAAATAAACATTTAGAATTTAAAAAAAAATAATCTTTTTGTTTACCTAATTTACAAAACTAGAAATGGAAAACATGCTAGAAAACAACATACAATCAAAATATAAAGAAATAAACTAAATAGTATGATTTAAACAAATAATAGAAATAAATTTTGCAATAAGAAGATACTTACAAGTCATCATGTAATAAAATGTCCTTAGAGTACCTACAAAGACAAATAAAATGAAAAATGTTTGGGCTCCTTAAGGATATTCCCTAGTTGAAGATCCACTTTGATATTTCTACCTCCATAGTAGCCAAGATAAATAGATAGAAATAAAAATAATGTGTTCTTAATCTAAGTGTATCTATAATAAAATGGGATATTAATAGGGCTTAGTAATCCCAATATTCTTGGGGGTGTAATGAAATAAATGCTTACAATAATGATAAGAATAATATCACCCGCAAAGGCTTGAGGAAGCAAAGATAAAGAAGAGAGATAGAATTATGAAAGTGTTTTAGAAAGATATAAAGCTTGAGAAATATGAATGATCTCGAGAGAGAGGGAAGGGGGGTCAAAAAAAATAAAATTTAGATTGAAATATGAGAAGAGGGGACATGATAAGGCTACTTACAAACTATTACACTTTCACCAACTTGGGAACGTGATGAGTGGAACAATGATCGTAAATGAAAAGTAAATGAAAAATATTATGAGATTCTAGGATGGAATGAAAACATCTACATGATACTCTAATGTTTAGACAATTTGTGTTTAAAATTAATGAGAAACTACAACAACATGAAATCTCTAAGAAAGATAAGGTAGACAAACATCCTCATACACTAATATTAAGAGGAATGTTATGAAAAAATTTCAAATATTTTCACCAATAATAGATAAATGAAAAGAAAAAAATAACATAAATATCACACATACAATTGAAGAGAAAACTCCCACATTGAAGAGCACAAACAATGCTTGATATAGTAATTGATGATGTGTAGAGGATTTATGTGTAGGACATGTAGTTAATATAGTTGTATACCATTTGTGACTACACCAATATAGATAACAATGTACAATGTGATATGACTATTAATTTAAGTATTATGCAAACATACCCCCCTCACCCACCCACCCACACACACAGGTTATATTGTTCTTGTAAATTTATCCCTGAAATCTCAGATTTCACCTAGGCAAAGGACTCCCTTAAAGCTTACATCACAAAACTCACTAATTACATAAAATAAATAATAACTTTTAGAAGATATTTCTTTGGAGAACTATATCAAGATCTTGTACATTAGGTAGAACTATATCAAGATGCCTTGTGACCCCACAAAGGTGTATCTTTTAGCTAAGATCTCAAGTTATCTTTTCAAACTCCAAAATTATTCAAAAATAATCCATATTAATCTCCTTAAGGATATATAATCATCTATTAGAGTCTCATAAACTCTTCTAGTAGAAATCCATATTGAGTTCAACACCAAAAGCCTTACCTATATTTAAATATCAAACTTCACAATATATGCATTCTACAAATTTGTCAGCACAAAAAAAGAAAGCTAAAAGGAAAGAAAGAAAAAAATACTCATCATTGAAGGTACCATCTCAAAGGAAGAATCCAACTTGACATGATGGGAAATCCTTCATTCTCTAGTGCCACTAGCCTCAAAATGCGAAGGCTTGTAGTAGTGATCCATTATTAGGACCAAAAGGATAATATTTAATAAAAGATTCATCATATAGTGAATCCTTAACACATACTAAATTACCTTCATTTGATTGATCTTCAATTTTTCATTTAAGAAGATAGTTCATGATCAAATTGTACAAGGCGAGAATGTGTTTCTTTACTTTTTACAATAAAAAAATGAATTCTTTTTCAATTTTTATTAAGTTTTTGGTAAACTTTTTGATGTGATCATTTATGTTGGCATAACACATCTTTTGACTCCACATGAAATGCTTTTGACCTAGAGCTATGAATCAATGAGGCCACAAGTGGGGAACCCCATCTCCCTTATTACAAAGGGGAGGTTTTAACCTGTGTGGGGGAGAAAATAACACCATTACTTAACCAACACACTAAGTGGTGAACCCCCTAACAACATGAATTTGATGTTACATTTGTGCTTTCCCTTTAATATTTCTTCTTGAGTATTGGACATTCTCACGTTGAAGATGATCTTTTGTATCTTATTGTGTTCTTTGTTCATCTAAGTTAAAATCATATCTTATAAGGCTTGGAAAGTTATTTGACTGAGGTTATAATAAAATCATTGTACATTGTGAAGGCAAGTTGTTTAACAAGATCGCTTTAGTATCCATCACCATCTACTAGACTCTTATCATTTTCTAGTTTCCTATTGAGAGACCTAAAATTACTTATGTGACTTGAAATTGTGATTCTAGTTTTTTATTTTGAGTGTAAATAATTAAAGATTTAGGAAAATCTTTGCATTAACTACTTTTTCTCCAAACAATTGGTAAGATGATCCTAAATTTCTATCAATGTTTATTAAAATCTATATGATGTAGTTCAAAGTAAAAAAGAGAAAGACCAAAAATAACCTTAGCTTTATCATCTATAGTATTTCAATCTAATAACTTACTTCATATAGAGGTTTATTTTTTACTCCCTATAGTCCCCATAATTTTAATTCATTAGTTGTATTTATATTTTCATTCTCTATAATTATGAAAATTGAATCAAGAATAATTCTCTAATGGAATCTCCATTTAAAAAAAATACAAACTAATAAGACCTTATCACTCAAAAAATGTAGTTCCATTGTCATGCGTCCCAAAAAACAAAAAATTATACAGAATTCTTAGATTCCATAAATCATTCAAAGTATAGCAATGAACTACTATGAAAAATAACTTGATCTCTTATATATATAATGTTAGAAGTATAAAAAATGAAAATAAATTCATGAAATGATCCAAGGAAGTGAAGTGCAAGGAGTTTACGATAAGCCAAATATGAGATAGAGTTGCAAGATCAATCACCAAAACATGAAAATACTCCTAGAATCCCAACGAAGATCCAAGAGATTTTTGTAAGGGGAAAATCAAAGAAAAACCCCTTTGTGTATTATGAATGAGGCAAGAAAAGACTAAAGAGAGATAGAATATGAGAAAGAAGCTCAATATAATAATGAGAGAACTAAAATGTCAAGAGGAGAGAAAATTGTATGTAGGAAATGTGAGAAAATTGTTTGAAGTGTGTGGAGAAGCATCTCTTAAGTAGAGATGAGAGAAGGAGTTTGTACGTAACTCCAATGTGTATGAGTGCCACATTCATACTAAGTGTGTGCCAAGTGTGAAAATCCTCTCATAAGGAGGAATAAACTATTTTCCTTATTAAAATAATTACAAAATATGAGTTGTCCTCCCACGTGGACTAGAGGACAAAATTACATGAATAAATTTCATATAGGAATATCCTAAATTAAATAAAAGGAGGATACCTTGGTTTATCCTCAAATTAAATAAAACAACCAAGGAAAGATTACTAATTCTAGAAAATCCCCCTTTAATCTTTACTTGGGGTGATTAGAGCAATAGGTATCAAACCCAAATGTTTACAATGATTTTGATATTCCTCTTGAGAAAGAGTCCAGGTTAAGATATTTGCAGTTGGATCATTTCCCTCACAATGGATGAGGGACTCTTGTGTATCTTCAAAATGTTCTTTTATGAAGTGATTCTAGAGTGATGTGTGCTTGGATCTTGAATGGTACATAGGATCCTTTTCACTTTGATTATTATAATATTACAAAGGTGTAGGTTCTTTTTGAGGAGCAGCCAAATCTTCAAGTAATCTTTGATTCCCAAGAGCTTCTTTAGATACATGTGTACATTCTTCATATTCATATAGAGATAGGGATTGATCACATTTAATTCTCCAAGAAATACCACCTGAATCTGTAGTAAGGCAATAACCACTAGTAGATCTCCCATCATTGGGATCTCTTCCTAGGTCTGAATTACTAAAACCTTGTAAAGTAAAATCAGATTGTGAATCATAAAATAAATTTGTCACATAACTAGTGATGCAATCGTCAATTTTAGAAAACAAATTTGTAATGTATCCATCATTATGTGAAAAATCAAGAGGAGTGGAGCTATTATAATCACCATCATTATCACCGGTATTGTCATTATCATAGTCATCATTATTGTTCTCCACAACAACCATAGGATTAGTATTGCATTCAGAATCTTGAACTTTGGATAAATTATGAAGTCATTTTGAGAAATACACACATCTCTACTAGGAGAGTCAAAAGGATGTAGTGTAACATTGAGAAAAGTAGAAATAATGTCCTCTTGTTGTTATAAAATATCATCAAAAGGGGAATATTCATCAAGCTTGAATGCATCATATGGAGAGAAAATAATATCTCTTTGAATTAAGGTTGTTTCTTTAGGAAGATAGTAATCTAGGGGTTTATCCCAAGAATAGCCATCATAATATGATTTATCTGAAATAGGAGAATTATAAAAAAGGGGAATAATATCATAGTGAGAATTAGACATAATTAAAGGTGACGTAATTAAATAAACAAAATGATATGATTAAACCAAACAAAGTGAAATAGATTGGAGCTAAAATGCTAAAGGGAAAGAAAAATAGATTTAACATAAATATCACTGGTTAAAATGCAAGAAAATTAAAAACTAAAAAATATTTAAATTTTTTGTTTAAATTCAATAAAACAAATTTTTATTGCATCTAATTAGAAAACTGGCAATTGGAATATGATTATATTGATAAAATAAATGTGAGGTTAAAATGATTTTCTTTTAAAAATGAAGTGGAAATTTGGTTTTAGCGTTTAAACTTTTTTTTATGATAAACTAATTTTAAAAGTTTTGTTAAATATACAAAAGGAAACTAATGATTAATTAAAGTGACTAATAATAGTGCTGTAAGAAATGTTTAAAAAATTGCAATAACTAGAAGAATGTTATGATAACCTACAATTATTAGTAAATAATAGCTAATATATACTCTATATATAATACACTGAGATGTATCGAGGCATTGAATTTTTTCAACTTTAATTATCATTAAAGGTGAATGATGAAAAAATTAAGTTCACCTCGATACATTTCGGTGTATTATATATAGAGTATATATTAGCTAGTAGCAGTCGTAGCGCGCATAAAATATTGAATAAATTAATCTGATTAGGGTTATAATTAGGGTTCATATTGAAGGTTAAGGTTTATATCATGGTTAGGGTTAGCATTAGGGTTGGTTTTTTTTAGATGAACTTTATTATGATTAGGGTTAGTGTTTAGTGTTAAGGTTGGGTTTACAATTAGGGTTAAGGTTTCATATCAGTGTGAGAATTATGTTAGGGTCATGATTAGAATTAGGATTAGGGTTAGGATTTAGTGTTATATTTTGAGTACGTTAATACAATAAGATTATATAGAGTATATGTTGAGTATGTTAATAACACTAATACATACTCTATGGTAAGGGTTTTAGAGTTGAGGTGAGGGTTTGCATCATGGTTAGGGTTTGGGTTAGCAATAAAGTTGGGTTTAGCATCATTCTTAGGTTAGAGAAATAATTAGGGTTATGGTTTAGTACTAGGGTTAGGGTTAAGGTTTAGGTTATGAATATAGTGGGGATTAGGGTTAGGGTTTAGGGTTGAGGTTATGGTTTAAATCATGGTTAAGGTTTAGGTTAGTGGTATAGTTAGGTTAGTGGTCATGGTTAGGAATAAGGTAAAGATTAGCATTACAGTTAGGATTTGGTTTAGGCTTATGGTTATGGTTAGGGTTAGGGTTAATATTAGGGTTATGCATTTAGGATCAAGGTTTAGTAATAAGATTAGGATTGGGATTAGTATTAGAATTGGGGTTACTTTACATCATGGTTATTATAATGGTTAGGGATAGGGTTCAAGTATTAGGCTTAGGATTTAGAGTTACAATTAGGGCTAGGTTTTAACATTTTGGATTAGGTTAGGGTTATTCAATAAAAGCTAAATCAAATTAAAATTATATCTTTGACACTTAGTTCTCTAACTCAATTTCTTAGGTTAGAGAAATAATTAGGGTTATGGTTTAGTATTAGGGTTAGGGTTAAGGTTTAGGTTATGAATCTAGGGGGGATTAGGGTTAGGGTTTAGGGTTGAGGTTATGGTTTACATCAATGGTTAAGGTTTAGGTTAGTGGTATAGTTAGGTTAGTGGTCATGGTTAGGAATAAGGTAAAGATTAGCATTACAGTTAGGATTTGGTTTAGGCTTATGATTATGGTTAGGGTTAGGGTTAATATTAGGGTTAGGTTTTAGTGTTAAGGTTTATTGTTATATGTAGAATAAATTAATAGATGTAGGGTTAGGGTTAGCATTAATATCAAGGTTAGGTATAGCATTAGGTTTGTAGTTTACCATCTACAATAAGGTTTTAGCATTTATGATTAGAGTTTAGCATTTAATGAATATGATTATGCTTAGGGTTTAGGCTTATGGTTAGGGTTATAGTTACAATTTGGATTTAGTGTTAAGGTTTAATATTATGGTTAGGTTTATGGTTAGGGTTAGAATTTTGTGTTATTGTTAGGATTATATTTAGGGTTTATACCAAAGTTAGGGTTAATATAAGGATTAAGGTTTGGATTAGGGTTATAATTACAATTGGGATTATGGTTAGGGTTTAAGGTTAGGATTGATATTATTTTTCTAGAAATCGGGGTTTACCTAATGGTTAGGGCTAGGGTTTAGGCTATGGCTAGTTGTCAGAGTTAAGATTAGTGCTAAGATTAGGGTAATGACTCAGGTAATGGTTAGAATAATAGTGTTAGGTTTAATAATTAGGTCAAGGTTAGGGTTAGGATTATGATTAGAGCTATATAATAGTTAGGGTCAAGGTTAGGTTTAGGGGTATGATTATGGTTAGTGCGAGGGTTTAGGATTTAGGTTATAATTATGGTTAGAGTATTATATTATATCATCATTATGGTTATGTTTGTAAGGTTTTATGTATAATTGTATGTACTTGTATTATTTCCCTATGTGATAATAAAATTTTAGAAAGTAGGTTATAATTAGGATTATTTAGTTAAGGTTAGGGTTCTAGGGTTGAAGTTAAGGTTCTAGAGTTGATATGTTAAGTGGTAAAAATAGGGCTAGGGTAGGGTTAAGGATGGAGATTAAATAAGGATATGGTTATGGTATGAGATAGAAATTGAGTTAGAGAACTAAGTGTCAAAGATATAATTTTAATTTGATTTATCTTTTATTGAATAACCCTAACCTAATCCAAAATGTTAAGACCTAGCTCTAATTGTAACTCTAATCCTAAGCCTAATACTTGAACCCTATCCCTAACCATAATAATAACCATGATGTAAAGTAACCCCAATTCTAACCATAACCCCAATCAGAATCCTATTTCAAAATATAGAGTATATATTAGTATTAAATATAGAGTATATATCCCTAACCATTATAATAACCATGATGTAAAGTAACCCCAATTCTAATACTAACCGGGCAATCCTAATCTTATTACTAAACCTTGATCCTAAATGCATAACCCTAAATCCTAAATCCTAACCAAGACCACAATCTTAAATGCACAGCCTTAATTGTAAATGCTAAGCCATAATCCTAATTGTAACTATAAAATCTAAGCCCTAATCCTATATGCTAAACTCTAATTTTAAATTCTATCCCTAATACAAATCCTAATCCTAAGCATAACACTAATAATTATATAAACACATACCCTAACCCTAATCCTAATCATAACCCTTAATCCTAAATGTTAAACCCTTATTCTAAATGCTAAACAATAATTTCTAAATAATAATACTAAATGCTAAAGTGAAATCTAAAATACCAAACACTAAATCCTAAGCTAAACCTTAATTATAAATATTAAACTCTAATTAGGGTGAGGGTTTAGAGAAGGATTTAGATTAGGGTTAGCTTAGGATTAAGGTTAGGTTTAGGATTATGATTGTGGTTATAGTTAAGTTTTAGAGTAAAGATTATTGTTTGAATAATGGTTAGGGTAACCTGGGTTAGGGTCTAGGGTTTGGATTAGAGTTTAGGGTTTAAGGTTATGATTATGATATGGTTAGGGTAAGGATTTACATTGTAGGTAGTATTATGGTTAGGTTGGGGTGTTGATTATGGTTAGGGTTAGTGTTAAGATTAGGGTTAGGTTTAGGATTATCGTCAAAATTATGGTTAGTGTAAGGATTTAAGTCATAGTTAGGGTTGGGGTTTTGATTAGGGCTTAGGGTTTAAGACTATGATTAACATTATGGTTAGGGTTAACATCATGTTTAATATTATGGTTTGAGCTAGGATAAAGGATTAGGCTTGTGCCATGATTATGGTCATGGTTTTATTTAGTGATTGAGTTAGGATTAGGGTTTAACAATCAGCATTAGGATTAGGGTTTAGCATTTCGAATGAGGGTTTCCCATTTAGGATTAGGGTTTAGCATTAAGATTAGTATTTATTAATCTATTTTAGGATAAGGGTTTAACATTTAGGATTTGGGATTATGGTTAGGATTAGAATTAGGCATAATTTTACATCATGATTAATGTTATAGTTAGCATTAGGATTTGTATTAGGACTAATATTTAGGGTAGGGTTAGAATTATATGTTAGGGTTAGTTTTAGGATTTACCTTTACAATTATGGTTATAATTAAGGTTTATAATTTAGGATTTATGGTTAGAGTGAGGGTTTAGATCATGATTGGTATTATAGATAGGATTAGGGTTAGGGTATGGCTTAGCATATAGGGTTTAGCATTTAGGATCCATAGTTATAGATAGGATTAGGATTAGGGTATGGACTTAAATCATGGTTAGTATTATGGTTAGGGTTAGTATTAAGGATTAGCATTTATATTTAGGGTTTAAAATTTATGAATAAGGTTAGGATTAATATTTGTCAATTATACACACACACATATGTGTGTGTGTGTGTACATATATATATATGTGTGTACATATATATATATATATATATATATATATATAATATATATATATATATATTATATATATATATATATATATATATATATATATGTACATATATGTACATATATATACATGTATATA
>BSBK01012854.1:0-71825 GCA_027943335.1 Chamaecyparis obtusa
GAATTTAGAAGAAAATACCTTTAAAACCCTAATATTCTCCAACTACTCTTAAGAAATATTCATATCCTTATGTAAATTTAATAACAAAACCCCAAAATGATTATGAAAAAATTATAATATGTTTCATAAAAATCAGTTTATATGGAATTTTATTTTTTAGCTCATCCCGATAGGCAATGTTATCCCAATCGCTCCTATCACCTTTAAATGTCGATCACATTTTCCAAGATCAACGACTCAAATTAAATTGCACTTACATGATTAAATCCAAGGTGCACAAAATGATAAGTGCTTAGGTGCATGAGACCAAAATATTGTGTGTTTTCACACCTGCGTTACTTTTTACTGTGACTGAGACACGGCCTTAGAGTAGAAAATTTCATGCCAAACTAAAATAGTGGTTTCTTCGGCACAAGCTCAGTAGTGGTAGTGGTTTCTCCTCTTTTCCTCCCTCTCTCCAGAAGAGTACATAGTTATACAAGAAGAAGAGTCATCACCTGTAAAAGAAAATATTAAGAATTGGAATTAAAGTTATAGACATAAAATAGATTCTAAAATGTTTTGATACAAAAAAACTATGAGAAGCCCTCTATTGCGACATATTTGTATCTTCCTTGCATAAAAATTCACAAAAGTTTCGAGAAATCTAAAACTAAAATGTTTTTCTATTAAATTCAAGCTACCAAAATTTACAGATCCCCCCTCACTAGAATGCAACAGTCGGAATTTTTTTTTTAAGTTACCTTAAACAACAAAAAATAATGCAATCAAATACACCAAAATAATATCCTTCACTAAACCTTTGTGTAGTCCATTTCTGGTTTGAGGCAAAGCTAATCGAACTCAAAATCCACAAGCATGGGAAATATCAAGGCCATAGTTTTGGTTATCATTTTAAATCATTTCCTTCGTCCTCTCAGAGCTATGCTAAGCTGCTCCACTTTGAAAGTGAACAACAATAATAATAATAAGAGGAGCGCGAAGGCAGTCTAGCACAAGTTCTCCTTTACATTTATTCACTCAAAAAATAATGCACAAGTATACACAAAATGAATAACTTTATTCAATAAAAAAAATCATAAGATGCTGAAACTATTAGAAACAAGGAAAAATTTCACCGGATTGACAGTGCCAGTAGATTCCCATATATTTGTAGCACTGATGTGGCTCAAATCTCCCTAGAAAATTTATGTTGGAGATCAAATGTGGAGTGCGCATGGGCTTCAATCTGCTGGGGAAACACACATATAAATACAATTAGATATGTCGATTCAAACAACAAATATTGATTGATAATGCACATACAAAAAATACAATCAATAATTTTAGAACAAATTTCTCACCATCAACGGTTCTGTTCTGGCATATTTATCTTCTCATATTTGAGCTTCAATTTGCTGGGGAAATACACATATAAATACAATTAGATATGTTGATTCAAACAACAAATATTGATTGATAATGCACATACAAAAAATACAATCAATAATTTTAGAACAATTTCTCACCATCGACGGTTCTGTTCTGGCAGATTTATCTTCTCATATTTGAGCTTCAATCTGCTGGGGACACACACATATAAATACAATTAGATATGTCGATTCAAACAATAAATATTGATTGATTTAATGCACATACAAAAAATACAATCAATAATTTTAGAACAAATTTTTCACCATTGACAGTTCTATTTGGCAGATTTATCTTCTCATATTTGATCTTGGGTGCTGCGGCTCCTGCATTTTACCAAGATGCACATGAAAAAGTATCAAACAATTGTTGAAAGAAATGAAAATGGAAATGCAGAACCAGAGCGGGATAATTCAAAATAAGTGTTTTGAAAATGTTTTGGGTAGAGTTTTATAAGCGGGAATTTTTGAAATTTAAAATATTTGCTGTTGTTACCATTTATCTTGCTATCACCATCTATCTTCTTTCGTTTTCTCTGTCTTGCTCTATTTTTCTCTATTGACGTTTGTTGCTGTCGTCTGTTGTCTCCCGCTACCGTCCGTGTATAACATGATGGATGCCATGCATCTTATGGTATCTTATGCATATCTTAACATGCACTTTTTATCGGGAGCTTAGCTTCTCTCGCCGACAAATTCCCCCTTATCCTTATGTCCATGACTCCACTCCATCGCATACCCATAAGCCTACGGCCTGTACTACCATCTGTATTCTGTGCCCAGCTTGTCAGTTGAATTGAATGACCTGTAGCTTGCAGTCCGTAAATAAGGAAAATGTGATAATTTAAAATTTAAATTTTTCACTTGGCCATACTTAAATAAAAAGATTAAATTGTATTTCTTTATAAATACTAAAAGATTTGATTGTATTTTTTATTTTTATTTTTTAAAGTAATTATTATATGTAAAAAGGCAGGTGAAATGAGTTGATTTTTTAATATATTTTATGAACTTTTTAAATAAAATATTATAAAAATTAGGTACACAACTATTATTTTAATAGATTATATCTAAAAATAATAATTTATTTCTCTTTGTATTATTGTCTTGATAATTTTAAAATTTATGAAAAATGTTTTTACTATTTTAAAGATAATATATTGTAATATTTTTATGTTTATATATATTTTTAAAAGTTTTAAATCAAATAAATGAAAAATTGACAATATAAACTATTTTATTAAAATTGAATCATGTTCAAAATTAGTATACAAAAAAGTAAATAAAATCTAAATATTACAATAAAATTTGTACTAAAAACTTTTTAATTTATTTTTTAATGAGATTCTAAATTTTATGAAGAAAGAAGAAATTCCTAGTATTGTAAAAATAATATATTGTAATGCTTTTAAATTTTAATTTAATTTTATTAAATGTTAAATCAAATAAATTAAAAAGTTGACAACATAAACTATTTTATTAAAATTGAACCATTAGATTTAGTTCAAAATAAATATACAAATAGTAAATTGCACAACACAAGTAAGCAATATTTTATAGTATAAAATAGTGATAAATTCTTTTATGCTTTTTTATTTATTTTAAAATAGTAATAAATATAAAAAAATAGGTTTATATGTTTTATTAAGTTAGCTTCAATGTTAGCTTCATCACAATAATATTAATATTTTTAAAATATAAATTTATTAATTAAATCAAATAAATTGATAGAAATAGTAATAAAATAAAGTCATATTTTTTATGTATTTTATTAACTTATTATTAATTAATTAAAATTATCACAATTACTAATTATAACTTAATTAAAATATCTTTAGTTAATAACATTTTTTAAAATATCCAGGTAATCAATTTTAGTTGTATTCAAATTATTTAACTATAATTAAAAATTAAAATACAATGAGTATGATTTATTTTTACAATTTCAAAATTTGGGCGATTGGCATTTGGTCTGCATTTTCTCGGCGATCGGTGTCCTAACATCTCTAATGTCCTCACTGCCTCATGCATGCCAGGTGTGTTGTTTCTGGTTTACTGCATTTAAGTTGCATGAATTTGCCTCCTGATCCCTGACCTTCGGCAGAGGCCGTACCCTCAGCCTCACTTCCTACTAGGGCTTCTATGGAGCCAAACCCTAATCCCAATATTAAGGCCAACAATCCTCATTCGACTTCCAAACAAAGTCCTTCTCTGAAGCCGTTACCCACTCCGCCTTTGGTATTGGTGCTGGAGCCAAGTTTCAAGTTGCTAGCACAAATGGAGCAGGTGGATCCGGTAAGGTCTTTGGGGCAGTCTTGTCGTCTTTCTCCATTTCTCTGAATTATGATATGATCAATGAAATTGTTAAAGCAAAGAATAGACTAAGGGATTTTTCTATTTTCTTTATTATTGTCGATGTTGAGAAATGTCCTCCTCGAAAGTTTCTTGATGATTGGTTTCATAATTATTGGAATTTGAAGCTAGGGTTTCATATCTCTTTTTGCAGACAGATTGAACCTGGATTATTTGTTATTTTCTTTAATAACTCGGGCACTCAACAAGCGGTCCTTAAAAAAAAATATTGGACTGTTGGTAATACTTCCTTTAGTGCCCTAGCCTAGACCCCGGAAGCCATACATGAGGAGGTTCTTGCGCTCTCCGCTCGCTGGATTCTGGTTAAGAATATCCCTCCTTTCGTCTGGTGTTTTCTCCCTCATCTGCTTGAACCATTAGGAAAAGTCATCAGGATGGATGACACTAGACTTGTTCCCCAACATGAATGTCGGGGCCCTAATTTCATTGAAACCTAGCATGGAGATTCCTGCTTCCCTGGATATCAACATCTTAGAAGAGACATTTTCTTGCCCTATTGAGATGTTGGGAGGGCTTAATGCTTGTTTTCTGTGTAAAAATGAAGTGCATCTAAGAAAGGACTGTCCTATCCTTAAACGGAAAAATGTTGCTAAATCTCAACCTTTAGGTTCCTCCCCTAGTTCGACCCCCCCTTTGCAAGATCCTCCACCCCCTTCACCTCTAATTTCTGGTGAAAAAATTGTTATCTCTCCTCTTGCTAGTGCTCATGCCGAAATTGTGTGCTCCCAAACTCTGGTTTCATCTTCTCCTAACCCTCCTTTCATGAACTTATCCATCCCTGATGGATTTCAAACCATTGTTAGCAAAAAATTAAGAAGGAAGAATAATGCTACAATCAGTAACACCAACCTTCGAATTCAATCCTCACCGATTTCACTTGCATCATCCTTGATTGCCCTAGCTCTTACGCCCACCTTTGAATCCTCCTCTTGTCCACCTAGGCCCAAACCTTATGGGATAAAGATTGATAATAGTTTGAATCTCAGCCTCCCCCCTAAGACTTTCAAGGAAGTTAATGATGGTTCTACGCTGGAAATTATTCCTACTTGTTCTTCCCACCGCCAGTTTTCCATCCCCACTTCCTCCATCCCTTCAGTGCCTACCACTGGAATGCCACCCTTAAGAACTAATGACATGGAAATCTTGATTCCTCCAATTTCTGACAATGATGAATTAGATGACACAATTGACATTCCCTAGTCTAAAAGAAGAGGTAGGCCTCTAGGGTCCAAAAATAAAAATATTCTTGGAAAAAGTGGATCTACTCAATTGACTAATACTAATATTGATGGGTCTACGGATCCTAAGCGTTCCTTCGCCTCAGCTGGTTCCTCATGAATTTTGTTTCCTGGAGCATAAGGGGACTTGAGTCCCCAAATAGGAAGCACATTATCAAGTGTTATCTCGATACTATTAAGCATATGGATTGTTTACTGTTACAAGAATTAAAAGCCACTGATTTTGCGCTTGAAAGTGACTTGAATTTAATTTGGAAGGACGCTATTAAGGTATTTTCCAATCATACTAAGGTAAGGGGGTGTTGGCCTTCTCATTAATCCTAAATGGGTGATTTGTATCACAAATAGATGAGTGTCTCCCTATAATAGAGTTGTTTGGGTCACTATGAGCTTTAATTATTTATCTTTCAGTATTTGTTCCATCTATGCCTCTAACGATTACAAAGAAAGAGCGGATTTATGGTCATGACTCGCCTCCTTCCCCAATATCCCTTGGATTTTTTGGGGGTGATTTCAATATGATCGAATCTCAAGAAGACAAAATTGGGGGCCTCCCCTTTTCCTGGAAAGATTTAGAAAAAGTCCAATGGAACGGGATGAAACATTGCAATCACCTATTTGACCCACTTACTAGTAACTTTGGTGGCTACAATGGTTTGTGGCATACCTAGTGTAACTATCAACAAGGCCCCTCTCGATTATATGCTAGACTGGATAGATTTTATGCTAACAAGAATTTCTTATCCTTCCTCCTTGATGATCTTGGGAAGTTGGTTACGGTGACGCCCACATCACTTTCAGATCACCACCCTATCTTAGTTCGTATTAGAATTAATGATTCCCATGTTGCTATGAAGGCTGCTAACCTGAGATTCATTCTCAATAATTACCTCCTCCTTGATGAAGATGTTCTTTCTGCTATCCAAATTACTAGAATTATCAACCAAAACAGTCTCCCCTCTCTATCCTCTATGGATCTCTAGAGCCAAAACATTTATGCCCGACATAATTTATTAAAAACCATTGGCCAAAAGAAGGCTAAAGACCATAGATACTCAGAGAAATTGCTCTTTGCTAAGCTTCGCATGACTAAATTAAATATTCAAATTGATCCCTATGACTCCACTCTTTGCACTCAAGTTGCTCAGGCTAGGGAATTTCTTAGGCAACACCAAGTTAAAATTAGAGGAGCCAAGATCAAATCTCGTGCTCACTAGCTCCAAAATGGTGATAGAGGATCTAATTTTTTCTTCAATCTTCTTAAACAAAAGCAGGCTAATGAATCTATACACAAAATTTTTGTTGACAACAAAGAGATTATTGATAATGAAGGTATCAAAGATGCTTTGTTAAGTTTTATAGTAAGTTATTTACTTCAAAAGACACTGAGGAGGCTAAATCTCTCAAGCATCACTATAAATCTCTTATCGCCAATAGAATCTCCAAGCAAGATGGTGACCTACTCAATAAAGAAATTACCTTAGAAGAAATTGAAAAAGCTATTAAGTCTCTAAAGAATGATAAGGCTCCAAGCCCTGATGGTCTTCTGATTAAATTCTATAAGGCCAATATGGACAGGATTTGCAAAGACCTCTATGATATCTATTCTAAAGCTTATTCTAAGGATACCCTGGGGAGCCTCATCAATAGAGGGATCATTAAGTGATCCCTAAGGATGGGGACAAAGCCCTTCTAAATAATTAGAGGCCTATTACCCTTCTTAATGTGTCTTATAAAATTCCTACGAAGATTATGGCTCTGAGACTTGAAACCATCCTTCCCAAATTTGTGAGTACCACCCAAACTGGATTCATCAAAGGGAGATATATTCTAAAAAATTTGATCACTAGCTGGGAAACTATGCATTGGTTTGAAAGTATTCTAACCAGAATTCTGCTATGTTGCTTCTTGATTTTGAGAAAGCTTACGACCAGATTGAATGGGAGTTTATCATTATGATGTTAGAAGCTTTTGGTTTCCCTCCATTTTTTTGCAACCTTGTTAAAATTCTTTAAAAAGATGCTTTTGCTCATATTGAAATCAACAGCTCCCTATCTGAACCTTTCCCCCTTGGTAGATCCATTAGGCAAGGTTGCCCCCTGGCCCCTACCCCTTTTGTCATTGCCTCAGATGCCCTCTCCTACATCATTAGGGACAATTCCATCTCTCATGTTGTTAAAGGCATTACCCTTCCCAACGATATTGAACTGATTAACTGCCAATTTGTTGATGATACCTCATTATTTTTGAAGCCACTGAATTCAATTTTGAAGTTCTTCAATCCAAACTTAACGCCTTATGTACCATCTCAGGCTCGCGCATCTCTCAATATAAATATATAATATACGAGAGCCTGAGATGGTACAGAAGGTGTTAAGTTTGGATTGAAGATATATTTTAATAAAGTTATATTTTAAAAATATTAATATTATTGTTGATGAAGCTAACATTGAAGCTAACTTAATAAAACATATAAATCTATTTTTTATATTTATTACTATTTTAAAATAAACAAAAAAGCATAAAAGAATTTATCACTATTTTATACTATAAAATATTACTTACTTGTGTTGTGCAATTTACTATTTGTATATTTATTTTGAACTAAATCTAATGGTTCAATTTTAATAAAATAGTTTATGTTGTCAACTTTTTAATTTATTTGATTTAACATTTAAAAAAATTAAATTAAAATTTAAAAGCATTACAATATATTATTTTTACAATGCTAGGAAATTTCTTCTTTCTTCATAAAATTTAGAATCTCATTAAAAAATAAATTAAAAAGTTTTTAGTACAAATTTTATTGTAATATTTAGATTTTATTTACTTTTTTGTATACTAATTTTGAACATGATTCAATTTTAATAAAATAGTTTATACTGTCAATTTTTCATTTATTTGATTTAAACTTTTAAAAATATATATATAAACATAAAAATATTACAATATATTATCTTTAAAATAGTAAAAACATTTTTCATAAATTTTAAAATTATCAAGACAATAATACAAAGAGAAATAAATTATTATTTTTAGATATAATCTATTAAAATAATATTTGTGTACCTAATTTTTATAATATTTTATTTATAAAGTTCATAAAATATATTAAAAAATTCAACTCATTTCACCCACCTTTTTACATATAATAATTGCTTAAAAAATAAAAAATACAATCAAATCTATTAGTATTTATAAAGAAATACAATTTAATCTTTTTATTTAAGTATGGCCAAGTGAAAAAATTAAATTTTAAATTATCACATTTTTCTTATTTACGAATTGCAAGCTGCAGATCATTCAATTCAACTGACAAGTTGGGCACGGAATACGGATGGTAGTACAGGCCGTAGGCTTATGGGTATGCGATGGAGTGGAGTCATGGACATAAGGATAAGGGGGAATCTGTCGGCTGGGTAGACAGTGCCGCTTGACCCATTGTACAGTGTATGAAATAGTCCGTACGATAAAGCAATATGTATGGAAAGTGTATGGTTCGTACGGAAAGTATGTGACCGTACAATCACTTCCTTCAATGCAGCATATGGTCTAGAGGTCGTATGGCATCAATGTCTTCCCTGCGGTGCAATGGCTCCGAACCTCGATTTGCCTCTAGCGACTCTTCGTGCGTAGACAACTTGAGTATTATGGTGTGAAGCGAAACACAAAGTGTAAGACAATATAATCAGATTTAACACAATCTAGCACAAGAAGGAACACTAGTTGGATAGACGTTGGATTGTCAGATAATGTGAGTAAATTCAATAATGATAGCACTTCAGATTATAGAGAAAGATATTGTTGTTGAATATAAATTTGTCTTTGAAGGAAGACTTCACAAATTTGGAGCACATGGTGTAATATTGGAATTATATTTCCAATGACAGACTAGGGTGGCTGCTAATCACTGAAACTACGCATAGATCACCTTCAGCCTCCAACCTCCAGAAATACAAAGAAAAGTCAAATACAATCCATGATGATTTACAATGCCCAACCATCTCCTTATAAAGGCCTCCAAGAAGCATCTAGAGATTTACAACAGGCTGACAATATTAATTTATTTTATTATTATTTGGGCCCCTTTATTTAATAACTAAATAAGTCCTTATGATATTATTTTAATTTTTAGACTACTTAATTAATTAACCTGATTAAGACACTTATGAAAATTGGGGACATTACAAATCCTTGCTGCCCAAAGATTACTTTCCCTCAAGCAATCTTCCATCCAACCGCTTGCCTAGTGCATAGATCCAGGATCCCAAACCAAGCGCAAATGTTGGTAGAAACATCCATTGAAATCTCCATGTTGCTTCAAGATCACATGTGTATAATTGGATTCAATCAAGATGAGTAAATTATCATCAAGCTTCTACTGCGCCACTCTAATATAAACATTGTCGTGTCCGGAGTCACCAGGATCCCATGAAAGTCAATCATAAAATACATCGATGCTCTAATCCAAAGCCTTCATGCCATCATGTTCATTCTCTTATGGAATCTCATAACTCAAGTGGACCTTGTTGTTTCCATGAGGAATCTCTTCACATGGAGAGGTTGTAATCATGCACGCCTCCTACACAATCAAAGGATAAACTCCATATTCAACCAACTATAGTTGCCCCTACAAGAAATCATAGGTAGCATCTCCATGAAGTTGGTGAACCACTAGTAGAGCCTACTCATTCGAAGGATCATTGAAAGAGCCCACAGTTCCATCAAGTTGATTGTCGGGTGCTACTTCGAAGAAATTTGTGCAATCATCTTCTTCGCCCCATTGGGGATTTGGATGTATTATATTTGAAGGGACAATTGCTAACTCTTTCTTGTCCAAGTCCTCCTATGGCTACAATGTAGGCATAACTTCATTCTTCATAGGGCTTACAGTGCTAAGTACCTTTTTGTCGATCACCCGACTGAGATCGATGTTGCAGGTCCTATCACCATCGAAGGATGAGTACCTCAACGTCAAGTCTATGTAGTCCTTAAGAGATATGACTATCTACCAACCACCATCAATCTAATCCTTCTTGATTTTCTTTAATGACTCAACTCAATCCATGTTTATAAGAATTCCACAGGCTAGTGGGAAATTTGGCTCTAATACCACTATGATGTTCCCAACCTGGCCTACTCGCAAACTCCCCAAACTTTCTATCGTAATGTGTTTGGCTCTTGAGATGAACAACCCAAGGGATTGAATTTGGCAATGCGTACAAATATTTTATTTCCTAGATGGTAGAATGTCATACATGGTATATGCCTAGCACGTATAGTAGAAATGTTGGTCGTACTATGGCTTGACCCACTGTACGTCATCTGGAATAGTTCGTATGAAAAGAAGCTTGTACGACAAGTGTGTATGATCTATACGGAAAGTATGTCTAGAGGTCATACGACATCAATGTCTTCCCTATGGTGCAATGGCTCCAGACGTCAACTCACCTCTAGCAACTCTTCCTTCATATTCAGACAACTCTAGTATTATGGTGTGAAGGGAAACACAAAGTGCAAGACAATATAATCAGATTTAATACAATCTGGCACAAAAAGGAACACCATATGGGTAGACGTTGGGTTGCCAGATAATGCAAGTAAATTCAATAATGATAGCACTTTAGATTATAGAGAAAGGTATTGTTGTCGAATACAAATTTGTCTTCAAAGGAAGACTTCACAAATTTGGAGCACACAGTGAAATATCAAAATAATATTTCCAACGACAGACTAGGGTGGCTGCTAACCATCGAAAATACGATCACAGATTAGGGAGGATCTTCCACCTCTGAAATTGCACACACATCACCTTCAGTTTCTAGTCTCCAGAAATACAAAGAGTCAAATACAATCCATGATGATTTACAATACCC
This sequence comes from Chamaecyparis obtusa, assembly GCA_027943335.1. Classification (NCBI taxonomy): domain Eukaryota; kingdom Viridiplantae; phylum Streptophyta; class Pinopsida; order Cupressales; family Cupressaceae; genus Chamaecyparis; species Chamaecyparis obtusa. The sequence goes on from BSBK01012854.1 coordinate 10,897, forward strand.
AACCATCTCCTTATAAAGGCCTCCAAGAAGCATCTAGAAATTTACAACAAGCCGACATTATTAATTTATAATATTATTATTTGGGCCCCTTTATTTAATAATTAAATTAATTAATTAGATAAGTTCTTATGATATTATATTAATTTTTGGACTAATTAATTAATTAACCTAATTAAGATGCTTATGAAAATTGGGGGCTTTTTCTTTTCTTTCAACATCTCGCCAGAACAACTATCATCTTTCTTTGGCAACTCGATTGACTGCTCTTATTTCCTCTTGTGGTTCTACATCTACCATTTACCATCCTCCACAAAAAAATTATCCTCCTCTTCACCTTCGTGGAATCTAACCCACTATAAACTGACTACCTCCACCAAAATCTTCATGCATGCTCATCCACACAAGTCAATATAAATGAATTTATGGAAATTAAAGATTTTCATATCTTCTTTTTCAGAGTCCTTTGCCTTTACCAACTTTCCATCAACTACATCAAAATCTATTGCATCCTTATAAAAATATGCACTTACTATTCCATGCTCTTTTTCACACTTTTCAATTCTTGTAATCTCAAATGAGTCAAACTTAAACTCTCAAGTTTTACCTTATTGGTAGTTTTCTGGGGTCTAGCAAAGTTAAGAACAATTGAGGGATCAAAGTAATTGCAAAAAAGATTTAAAAAAGGGTCAACAAATGGGAAGGGCAGGAGAAGGATCAAACTTTAAGGCTCATAGTTTCTAGCAAAGATTCTTATTCTAATGGTATAGTCCACAATTGAAGATCCACTAACGATAGAGAAGCATGTGAAGCGACCAAAGCACAAAACTTGGCTCGTACCATTGAGGATTACCAAGCCATCTATGTTCCCCAAACTATTAAAGTGCTTCCCATATAAGGAAATTTTCCTATATGATGAATTATGTTGAAGGTGTTCAATTTGTATATCCACTTATTGATTCATCATACAAACTTGGTAAATGCCATATCTAAGGGAATATAAAGGCTATCATCAAGAAAGGAAAATCTTCTTATTTTTAGTCATACATCTGTCATAGATCTCCAAATGGAGTCAATAATGTTTGGAATGGCATATGGGAAGATGTGCAATTCCATCAAATCCCTTAGAGAAAGTATTGTGTGTAGTCCTATGCACTAATATCCAATAATGCCCTAAGAAAGTGGAAGTGGTCATTTGTCATCTCATGAGTTCCTATGAATAAGATCATGTCTAAATTGTATAGCATAATTTTATAGGACCTATTATGAGAAATATTGAACCCCTACAATTCCAAACTACAACTTAAAGAGAATGTTATGGTTTCAAGGCCTAGAGCCACAAGGAAGATAATGGAAATCTAGGAGTCTATAGTTTGGACCAACCTTGAGGGCATAAGTAGAAGGAAATATTATATCACATGAGCTCATGATGGGATATTTAATATTTGAAAAAATAGATAAATATATTGTACTAGGCATTAGTGGTAAAGAAGGTAGCTATATAAATGCTTTTTCATATTTTGAGGTGAGAGAATGGTAGGAGTTAGAGATTGGATCTAAGCTGGGTCACCGATGAACTCCTGGCAGGCCTGAATGAAGAGGCGGATGCGCTGGGAGCCAGGTGCGGAGGCAGAGGCGTGGTGGATGTTGGCAAGAAGCGAACACTATTTGGTCATCAGTTGAAAAAATTGCAGGTCATTTCCACCCGGGAGTATATTGCATGTTGTTTACCCCTGCGAGTATATTGTGTGTCATTTCCCACTGCAAGTATATCACCAAAGATATTGTGACCGAGTTTCACAGAATATCGTTACAATTTCTGTGTCAAAAAATTATGAAAAAGCACCAAAATTTAGTGAAAATGCGGTCAAACTTGGTGTAAAAAATATAATAAGTGAAAATGCAATTTGTTTTACATTTTTTACCCTCTGTTTGTACCCGCGATTGAGCTTGGTTTACCTACACAACATGAAAATGAAAGTGGAGACCACCAATAGGAAGGGTGACGTTTATCAAAAGAAGGTGCAAGGGATACGCCGATAGGTCTTTGATGTGAAAGCATAATTGTAGCTTTACATAATAAAAGTGTATTAAAGTGTAGTTCTAGAAATATTTTTCTTTGCAGAAGTCTTATACATAGTAGCATCTATTTTGGATGATTTAAAGTTACAATATTGTCGAACTATATCTTTTGTAGGTCCTCCCAATAATGAGTAGCAGTGAAATGTATTGGAAAACATTAAAAAATATTATATTTATAACTATGAATATTCTTTGTTTCATCTTGTTGATCAGAAAGTGTGAACCTGTAGAAGAGAAAAAACTATAATTGGTAAGAAACAAAAGATTGACTAGAATGAAGAAACATGAAAATTTAAACTGTAGTACTAAAAAAGAGGGCATACAAGTAACTTCACATACTAAAAATTTACTACAAGATCAATTTTAGATGATCTTTTTCTTTCATCATGTAGACACATGGTTTCTACATCAAACCCTCTTGCAAACTGCAAATTTGGCAGCCAAATAAATGGAAACACACACCCTAAAGAAGCAAGAATTCTTGTGCAGACTCCTTTTTTGAGTTTCACATCAACTCCAGCTCTATAGATATTCACTTCAAGTATCTATTTGCTAGCTTAACAGAACTTATCTTTGTATGTATCAAAGAAGATCGTTAAATTATGATTTTGAGCATAAGCATACATTCAAAAGGGACAATAATACCAAAAACAGCCATTAATTGTATCACCCAAATTCAACATGGAAAATGGCACTTCATCTAGAAAGAATTCCTAATTAAGTTTTAGTTTTGAATGTTCACTAACATTTTATTGGAGCTTTAAGAGAAGTATTAATTTCTTATGGAACATCACTTTGAGACTCAACATCATATAAATTCAACACCCTGAGGAAAATTTGAAAGCCCTTGTAACTCTAACAGTCTATATGCATTGCTTCTTTGGCCTTAATGATTTTGAGATGTTATTTTTTTCTCCTACCTATCTAACTAAAATGGATTTTATAAAGCATTTGAGAATGAATAAACATGTCTACAAAATAGTGAAATTTTTTTTATATGTCTCAAGAAGCTGCATCTCATCGACGACTTACATTCAAATTAAGATTCCTACACCTAACATTTATTAAAAAGAATTCAGAGACAACAAGCATCTTGAAAACCTAGATTGTTCAACTCCAAAACATGAAGGCAGAACTTGAAACTGAAGTTCTTCAACTGCATAACATGACCATTGAACTTGTACAAGAGAAAATAGAAACAAAAAGCTTATAAAATCTCAAAAATAAGAATATGATGCACTTGTTCAAAAAAGTCACATACAACAATGGACATGGAAATTAAAATTATTCAGCTGCAACACACGAATGCAGAACTTGAAGCTTAAGTTGTTAGGCTAACGAAACATGAATGCAGAGCTTAATTTTTTCTCCTAACTGTAACATCATAGTGGTTTACAAATACACCCAACCAATCGTTAATTGCACGTAGATATACCAACCCAACCATTCAATAATTAAAAACAAATTTGGTAATTGAAGGATTAATTGAATGATTCTCCCATTGTACAGTTAGGGAGGACAGATATTACTCATGGTTATTTTCTTGGGTAGAAAATGCCAGAAAAATCCAGACTGTGCATTTGTGATAGTGCTACAAGAAAGTGCAATTGGCAATAAACAAGAGCAAAAAGATCAAACTATAGAATCGTAGAGAAAATTTCCATCAAACAAATCAAATTAAATTGGAGCCAATGAGCTTGATTAAATAAAATGTGAAAACCATAATGATTAAAGGGAGAAACAAAAACTCAAGAAGCATTGGGGTTTCTTGTACTTGATATTCCCATTTTCAAAGATACAACTTACAAAGATTGTACAATATAATTATAAAACCTCAAGCAAACAAGGAAAATGTCCATATATATTTAAACATCTAAACTACTTCACATGGATCTTTAATTTTTTTTCACAAATCACAACATATAATATATAAATCATAGGTTCCATATTCCTGTACAAAATTCTAGCTCAATTTTTGAATTCACAGAAGATCAAAACAACTTGAACTTAAAAATAATGTAAAGCTAAAATTACAAAGATACAATATGAACCATCTTTACAAAATAAGCACATAACCTAACACAACGAATAAATATATGCACATATATTTAATTTCATTAATCTACTGTACACTCTGCCCAGATTGGAACATAAAGCTAGTAGGTCTGACATACGACATACAAATTACGGAAACCAAATTCTTGGAGAAAAAATTACAGCTCAATTTAAGAATTAAAATAAGATAAACAAATATATGGAACTTTACAAATCATGTAAAGCTTACCATGTGCTTCGATTTACCCTGTTTTGAGGCTTTCTATGGGTCGGGTCAGTGAAAGCTTTATTTTTTAATTTATAGAGCTCAGAAAATAGGCACATTGTTCTCTACAATGACCTGCAACAAGGGCTTCCATGATTTTTTGCACTTCAAATTGGCATTATTTCCATCCCCTGTAGGGGAAGGAAGATGTCTGGTAGTGATGAAAGCTAATAGGTATTATCGTCTTCCAACTCATCATCCATGGAGAGAATTGAGCATAAGACAAGCCAGACCCAATACTGCTACAAATATTGTAGGAAAAGGGTGCATGTCGTAATGGGAGCACAGAAATGGCGGAGTAAACCATTGGAATTTTGGCACTTCCTCTCAGATCTAGACAACTAATGTCTCTAGCATGGACCACATGATAAGGTGTGAGTTTTCTTCCATTTAAAGCTTTCTTCTAGGATATTCGATTAATCTTTGGGAAGGAAGAGCTTCTTCGTATTGTTATCTCCTTCCTCTTCATCGCTACTTCTCCAAGGAATTCTATCACTCTCCCTTTTTTTGTTGCCACTATAACAAAACTCTCCCTCATTTATGTGAAAGGATGAAAAAATGATATTAGGAGAAGAAACAACCACCTCTTCGTCATATTTGTAGTTGTTGGATGAGGGCGAGGGAATTTGGTTCATGTCAATGCCTTGCCTCTTGCTCCTTCCTATGCCACGCCATATAGAGAAATACTCAGAAACTAGATAATTTCACTAAATAACCCTAACTATGGAAAATAAATAAAACAAAAATGTAAATACACACCAGAGGATTTCATAAAATCTTCCATTGTATCACATAGTTTAACAATTTTAGGTCTACAATTATTGTCTTCTAGACCTTCAATGTCGATATAAATCTATAATGTTGCATTTCATTACACAGATTTTTCTAACTCACAACTAAACAGATGGAAAAATCCTCCTATGTTTGCTTACTTTTCCTGCATTTTCACTCCAGACGATCTACCACGAGCATTCCTTCCTAATCCCAGAATCGCATATGTATGCTACATAAAAATCTCAGAACCCCAACAAGAAAACTGCCTAAACTAAAAAATTGTTATCCTGTAAAGTTGGCATCACAGGAATGGGTGACCTTTTCCACTTGTATAAAGTCAATAGTAGTACAATGCATCTAATGCATTGTGAGTACAAAAGTAAACATGGCAACTGGAGGGCAACGACTATCATGTAGTTTGCAAAAATATTTTTTTAATTTAAAAACTTTACACGGCCTAATTCATCATTTTTATGCACAAGACTTTATTTTTAAGTTTTAAATTTAAATTTCATATTTATTAGATTATATAGTAAAATAATAAAAAGTAGTGGCAACTACTTGGTTAGACAATTTTCAATAATAATATGTTTTGCACTTAAACTTTACAAAATATCAAATTTATAACAAAATATTGCATTTACTAAAAGTATAATTGGTTCAAATAATTTTACTTAACCTAAACAAGTACTAAATAAGTATAATAAAATTCAATATATATTTACAATATTAATAATATATTTTATATTAAATTTCTTTAAATAAATCAAATTTTAGTGTTATTATTTAATTTTTTAAAAAAATATATAGATCTATAATAGTAAGTTTTTAATAAAGATAATTATTTTTAAAAATATATATTCAATATTTTTTAATAACTAAATTTCTATATGTTGGATGCATCTTATACTTTGTTGGTGAATATAAGACATACCAAAATATATTAAATTATTTTTTTAGATTTTATGTAATGATTTATTTAACACAATTATTTATTTCACACTATCCTTTTAAATTTTATTAATATTAATTATATTATAATATACAAATATATAATTTAGTGATTTTAGAAAATATGTTATATAAAAAATTAATAAAACCAAAAATAAATATGTAGATAAATAATAATAAGTTTTTAACAAATATACTTATTTTTAATTGTATATTTAAATATTTTTAATAATTTAAATGAATAAGAAGAAAATTTTAAAATTTATTATTTAGAATTGTTAAATATGTAATTTTAAAAATAATTATATTTATGAAAAACATACTATAAGTTAGAAAATAATAATAGAAAAATTTTAATATAATATATATCTTAAATAATTCAATTATACATTATATATTATCATATAATTACTAAATTAATATAAATTCAAAAATTCAAAAATTCAATATATAATTTACTACTAAAATTTTGTGAATATATGTTTAACTTTTAATATATTTATTATTTTATTTTATAATCTAATAAATAAGAAATTAAAACAAAATAAAAATAAAGTATTAAATATAATAAAAAATACATTCCTACGAGTAGAAAATATGTAATCATACTAACTGTGTGTGTGAAAATTGTACCTGATCTGTAAACACAACACTCAGTAAAACATTAGAGGTTAGTGATAATCAAAATCATGCAAAAATGAAAGCTATCTAACCAAGCGATTTACTGCCTTCTAATAGGTGCGAGATTAATGTTCTCAGATTATTATCGAGATCAGTGACCTAGACGACACCTAAATGAAGGATTTGAATGCAAAAATGGATATGAAATTGAATGCAATTAATCTATATTTTTGATATTTTCTATGTAATAAGAATGATAAAAACTTGATATGAAATTATGCTAGATGAAAACTGATATGCTATGCTAATCTAACAATGATATGAAATATGAATGCAAAAATAAGATTGATCTCACAAAGATGTCGATTCGCAAGAGTTTTGATTCTTCAATTCCAATTCTCCAGCGTGATTGTGCAAAAACATGAGATGATTTGTGAAGAGCTAAAGCCTTTAATTTATAGAAATCCAGGGCTTGGGAGGTGCATGGATAAAAGCCATAAATCACTCAAATAAACTCAGCTTGATTTTTGAGTTATCTGATCATGAAAGATAGTTAATTCTCAAAATCATGCAAAAATAGCTTTTTAACTCAAATTAGAGTTTAGATCAGCTTTTTGAACTCCAAAAGGATGTTGAGTTCCAAAAAGTCAATAACTTGCATTGATTTTCTGATTTGGAGTTTAACTGTTTCTTTTGAATATGCATAATAATTAAGAATTAAATAAATAAATAAAGTGATTTATCCTCAACTCAACTGATTTTTTAAAATAAATAATTAATTTATGGGTTAATTAACTATTTATTCAAACTTTTATTAAAAATTATACTATTAAATAATGACAACATGCTTTAATTAATTAAATAAGAATTTAATCAATTAAAGATAGGAATTTTGATTTATTGTCAAAATTAAATAATACAATTAATAATAGATAGAATTAAATTTAATTACATAATTAAGTGGCAAATATTAAATCTAATTAATTAAATATGAAAATATTCAATTAATCAAACTTAGGATAAATGTGATTTATCGCCAAATAATCATTAAATTAAAGATAATTAAGATAATTAGGAATATTACTAGGAATATTCCCCGATGCAGAATTTAAGATAATCAATTATGATTCGATGATGTTTAGATGTGCCTTAGATTAGGACTTTGATGTCGATTTCATTCGAATTGTCGATGTAGGAGGTTAATGAACTTATAGCCCATTTTTGGGGTATTACATTTTGCCCCTCTTTGAATTACTGTGCGAAGCGCAGTGGTTCAAAGATAGTCTGTGTTTGATAAAGATATGAAACTGATTCAAAAGATAAACCGATCTCAAGATAGAAACCGATTGAAAGATATTGAGATAGGAGTTGATTGATATTGAATTAAGATGGAGATAATAGGTCTTGAATGACCAAAGATAATGTTCACTGTAGCAGCGATGAACCTATGATTGTGAAAAAGTGTCAAAATGCCTGATTCTGAACCTTAGGATTGATAAGAAGTGAGTGACCCGTTCTAGACTCGATTGTCTTAGCAGAACTAGCAGGTATCACATCTGAATCCTTCAGTTGCCGAAGAACCAAGGAAATAACACTATGATCTGATGGTTGCAAAAACTGATACAGATTACAAGATTAAGAGAATACCAGATTGATATGGATCGATGAATCTGATATGCCCCAAGTGATGATAGATTTGCCCCGAGCGATGAGGACTTTTGATGAATCAGCGACTAGACATGATTGTTTGTCTTGATTACTGATGAAAGATATTGATAGACTTGATCGATAGAATTTGATTTACAGACTTTGTGTGTGTGAAAATTGTACCTGATCTGTAAACACAACACTCAGTAAAACATTAGAGGTTAGTGATAATCAAAATCATGCAAAAATGAAAGCTATCTAACCAAGCAATTTACTACCTTCTAATAGGTGCGAGATTAATGTTCTCAGATTATTATCGAGATCAGTGACCTAGACGACACCTAAATGAAGGATTTGAATGCAAAAGATGGATATGAAATTGAATGCAATTAATCTATATTTTTGATATTTTCTATGCAATAAGAATGATAAAAACTTGATATGAAATTATGCTAGATGAAAACTGATATGCTATGCTAATCTAACAATGATATGAAATATGAATGCAAAAATAAGATTGATCTCACAAAGATGTCGATTCGCAAGAGCTTTGATTCTTCAATTCCAATTCTCCAGCGTGATTGTGCAAAAACATGAGATGATTTGTGAAGAGCTAAAGCCTTTAATTTATAGAAATCCAGGGCTTGGGAGGTGCATGGATAAAAGCCATAAATCACTCAAATAAACTCAACTTGATTTTTGAGTTATCTGATCATGAAAGATAGTTAATTCTCAAAATCATGCAAAAATAGCTTTTTAACTCAAATTAGAGTTTAGATCAGCTTTTTGAACTCCAAAAGGATGTTGAGTTCCAAAAAGTCAATAACTTGCATTGATTTTCTGATTTGGAGTTTAACTGTTTCTTTTGAATATGCATAATAATTAAGAATTAAATAAATAAATAAAGTGATTTATCCTCAACTCAACTGATTTTTTAAAATAAATAATTAATTTATGGGTTAATTAACTATTTATTCAAACTTTTATTAAAAATTATACTATTAAATAATGACAACATGCTTTAATTAATTAAATAAGAATTTAATCAATTAAAGATAGGAATTTTGATTTATTGTCAAAATTAAATAATACAATTAATAATAGATAGAATTAAATTTAATTACATAATTAAGTGGCAAATATTAAATCTAATTAATTAAATATGAAAATATTCAATTAATCAAACTTAGGATAAATGTGATTTATCGCCAAATAATCATTAAATTAAAGATAATTAAGATAATTAAGAATATTACTAGGAATATTCTCCGATGCAGAATTTAAGATAATCAATTATGATTCGATGATGTTTAGATGTGCCTTAGATTAGGACTTTGATGTCGATTTCGTTCGAATTGTCGATGTAGGAGGTTAATGAACTTATAGCCCATTTTTGGGGTATTACATTTTGCCCCTCTTTGAATTACTGTGCGAAGCGCAGTGGTTCAAAGATAGTCTGTGTTTGATAAAGATATGAAACTGATTCAAAAGATAAACCGATCTCAAGATAGAAACCGATTGAAAGATATTGAGATAGGAGTTGATTGATATTGAATTAAGATGGAGATAATAGGTCTTGAATGACCAAAGATAATGTTCACTGTAGCAGCGATGAACCTATGATTGCGAAAAAGTGTCAAAATGCCTGATTCTGAACCTTAGGATTGATAAGAAGTGAGTGACCCGTTCTAAACTCGATTGTCTTAGCAGAACTAGCAGGTATCACATCTGAATCCTTCAGTTGCCGAAGAACCAAGGAAATAACACTATGATCTGATGGTTGCAAAAACTGATACAGATTACAAGATTAAGAGAATACCAGATTGATATGGATCGATGAATTTGATATGCCCCAAGTGATGATAGATTTGCCCCGAGCGATGAGGACTTTTGATGAATCAGCGACTAGACATGATTGTTTGTCTTGATTACTGATGAAAGATATTGATAGACTTGATCGATAGAATTTGATTTACAGACTTTGTGTGTGTGAAAATTGTACCTGATCTGTAAACACAACACTCAGTAAAACATTAGAGGTTAGTGATAATCAAAATCATGCAAAAATGAAAGCTATCTAACCAAGCGATTTACTGCCTTCTAATAGGTGCGAGATTAATGTTCTCAGATTATTATCGAGATCAGTGACCTAGACGACACCTAAATGAAGGATTTGAATGCAAAAGATGGATATGAAATTGAATGCAATTAATCTATATTTTTGATATTTTCTATGCAATAAGAATGATAAAAACTTGATATGAAATTATGCTAGATGAAAACTGATATGCTATGCTAATCTAACAATGATATGAAATATGAATGCAAAAATAAGATTGATCTCACAAAGATGTCGATTCGCAAGAGCTTTGATTCTTCAATTCCAATTCTCCAGCGTGATTGTGCAAAAACATGAGATGATTTGTGAAGAGCTAAAGCCTTTAATTTATAGAAATCCAGGGCTTGGGAGGTGCATGGATAAAAGTCATAAATCACTCAAATAAACTCAGCTTGATTTTTGAGTTATCTGATCATGAAAGATAGTTAATTCTCAAAATCATGCAAAAATAACTTTTTAACTCAAATTAGAGTTTAGATCAGCTTTTTGAACTCCAAAAGGATGTTGAGTTCCAAAAAGTCAATAACTTGCATTGATTTTCTGATTTGGAGTTTAACTGTTTCTTTTGAATATGCATAATAATTAAGAATTAAATAAATAAATAAAGTGATTTATCCTCAACTCAATTGATTTTTGAAAATAAATAATTAATTTATGGGTTAATTAACTATTTATTCAAACTTTTATTAAAAATTATACTATTAAATAATGACAACATGCTTTAATTAATTAAATAAGAATTTAATCAATTAAAGATAGGAATTTTGATTTATTGTCAAAATTAAATAATACAATTAATAATAGATAGAATTAAATTTAATTACATAATTAAGTGGCAAATATTAAATCTAATTAATTAAATATGAAAATATTCAATTAATCAAACTTAGGATAAATGTGATTTATCGCCAAATAATCATTAAATTAAAGATAATTAAGATAATTAAGAATATTACTAGGAATATTCCCCGATGCAGAATTTAAGATAATCAATTATGATTCGATGATGTTTAGATGTGCCTTAGATTAGGACTTTGATGTCGATTTCGTTCGAATTGTCGATGTAGGAGGTTAATGAACTTATAGCCCATTTTTGGGGTATTACATTTTGCCCCTCTTTGAATTACTGTGCGAAGCGCAGTGGTTCAAAGATAGTCTGTGTTTGATAAAGATATGAAACTGATTCAAAAGATAAACCGATCTCAAGATAGAAACCGATTGAAAGATATTGAGATAGGAGTTGATTGATATTGAATTAAGATGGAGATAATAGGTCTTGAATGACCAAAGATAATGTTCACTGTAGCAGCGATGAACCTATGATTGCGAAAAAGTGTCAAAATGCCTGATTCTGAACCTTAGGATTGATAAGAAGTGAGTGACCCGTTCTAGACTCGATTGTCTTAGCAGAACTAGCAGGTATCACATCTGAATCCTTCAGTTGCCGAAGAACCAAGGAAATAACACTATGATCTGATGGTTGCAAAAACTGATACAGATTACAAGATTAAGAGAATACCAGATTGATATGGATCGATGAATCTGATATGCCCCAAGTGATGATAGATTTGCCCCGAGCGATGAGGACTTTTGATGAATCAGCGACTAGACATGATTGTTTGTCTTGATTACTGATGAAAGATATTGATAGACTTGATCGATAGAATTTGATTTACAGACTTTGAATGATGTGAAATACCATGCCCCCTTCGAGATTAAAATTGAAATCTGACAAGAAAAGTCAGCGTTATAATTAGAAGCATGTTAATTGATTTGAGAAGTGGTTAAACACGTCCGAGAATGCATTCTGCATCATTTGGAGGTCCTGGAGACCGAGTTTGACTAGGTTTGACCATGAGTTGACCATGGTTGACCAAGGTGAAATTTTGATAGTTTGATGTTAGATAATCAGTTAAGTTGAATACTAGATTTCTGTGATGATTGAAGGTTGATTATGCAAGCAATTAATAATATGAATGATCTCAGATTTGAATTTTGATCCCGAAAAAGGATTCTACTTGCTATTTCATTGAAGGAACCTTCGTGTGAGATTCAGCTCTTGTTAGATTTGAAGAATTGATATGAAGAATTGTTTAAGCTTTTAAGTTCATTTAATCATTGTGAGATCATGTAAACATGCAAAATGCAATGAGACATGCAAAATGAAATGCAACCTAAGACCTAGGACCTAGTCACTGATCATGTGTCGATTTGTTGTCATCATTGAACTTTTAGGTAACCGGATAAATCAATACAATGCCCCCTAGCTACGAAACCATAGACATATGAATATTGATTTGTATGTGCAAGAATCAATACAACACCCACTGGTCAAACAACCATGGACATATGAATATTGATTTTATTTGTTGAATGTCGGATTAGATATAAGCATCAAGGCACAAATGCCAGGGTGACCTGAATATCATGTCCATTTTGATATAGCAATTTGTACAAGCATCAAAACATAAACGTCGTGATGACCTGAATACGCCTTGCATTGCAAACACATCAAACAGTCAAGAGATCATTCTAAATCCAATGTGAATTACCCGTAGTGACCCTTTATCATTCACATCCTTAGGCAAGATTGCATTCCACAGTAGGAGAAAGAACTTACTCAAAAAGACAATAGTTAGATCAAACTTCCTTGAATTTTTCGGGTATCAATGGTCGAGGTACGCATGGCCATCCAATTCGAGATAGAGGCTCTTACAGTCGGACACCATTTCAATCCAAAATTTTCAAAGCTGTTAGATTTTCACATACAAGCAGAAGACAAAGAAAAGATTATGCCCCCAGTCATCACTCTCTAAATCCTGTAAAGGACATCATTGAAGAGCTCGAAGGGACACAATATGCAAAAATCTCAATGCGAATCAGTAAGCATACAAGGAGATAAAAGCATGAAAAGCACAGATTGTTTTCAGTTGAGTTTTGATGTTTGATTGTTGTTGATGCAAAATCCTTTCTGGAGACGAGACTGACTGACTGACTCAACTTGAAGCTTCAAAGGACTCTGAGTGGATATGACACATCTAAGATACATGGGAGACCATAGGATATGACATTGATTGCCCCCAAATTTGAACATTGATAGGATACAGACGCTTGAGCTGATTGGTGTACAGACCGACTTATTGAAACCAGGATATGCAGAAACAAACCGGGAGATATGTACAAACTAAAGCAAGACTGAAAGCTGGGAAAGACCAAGATTGTGCTGATAGATGGAGCATTTTGGAACAAGTGGTGCCCGTTTGCCGAGTTTTCACCATCTTGGTAGAGATTCTATTTTTGCTACCAAGGTGCCTGTTTCCAGGTTTTCACCAAGGCACTTTTTCTTTCTTTTTTCATTTTTTTGTATTTTTCATTTTTTCAATTTTTTTGTACTTTTGATATTTTTTGATTTTTTTGTAAATCATCAAGGCGCCTATTGCTAGGTTTTCACCAAGATGTTCATTTTTTCAGGACTTTTTTTAATTTTTAAGATTTTTTTCAGGACATTTACCAAGCACTGAATGCCTTAAGCATAGAATTTCTTCAGATGGAGAACGTTGATTGGTTCTCGGAGCTGTTCTCCTTCAGTGGTTGAGAGTTGATAGGCACCAGAGCCAAAAGTAGCAGTGATTACAAAGGGACCCAACCAATTGGGTTCGAACTTCCCCTTGCGTTCTCGATGTGATTGATTTTTAGGATTTTCTCTCAACACTAGATCGCCAACCTGAAATTCTCTATGTCTGACTTTCTTGTTGTAGCCTCTAGACATTCTTTTCTGATACACTCTGAGATGATCATACGCTGCTTGCCTGCGCTCATCTAGTAATTCCAGTTCTTGTAACCTTGACACTCTGTAGTCTTCATCAGTGACAAGTCCATGCATTCTGATTCTGAGTGATGGGATTTCAACCTCAATAGGCAGTACCGCTTCAAACCCATAAACTAAAGAAAAAGGTGTAGCCCCTGTAGGTGTTCTGATACTTGTTTTGTAGGCCCATTCTGATACTTGTTCTGATACTAGTTCTGATACTAGTTTTGATACTGATTTTGATACTAAGTCTGATAATTGTTCTGATACTGGTTCTGATACTGATTCTAATACTGATTCTGATAATTGTTCTGATACTGGTTCTAATATTGATTCTGATAATTGTTCTGATACTGGTTCTGATGCTTGTTCTGATAATTGTTCTGATACTGGTTCTGATAATGATTCTGATACTAGTTCTAATACTAGTTCTGATACTGATTCTGATACTAATTCTGATAATTGTTCTGATACTGGTTCTGATACTGATTCTGATACTGATTCTGATAATTGTTCTGATACTTGGTATACTTGATAGCATCTTTTTCCATTTGCAAACTCCCAAGCAAGATCATATCGTGCAGTCCCAATGTCTAGCAAGGTGGAGAACAAGAGGGATTAGCAAGCTGGTGGAAGAGATGGAAGATAAGAGAATGAAGGAAAATGAAGGGAAGAAATCCTCAAGGGGAAACTCCTCAAGAATACCCAAGCTAGGGAAAAATTGTCATGTAAAGCGCATTTGGACAAGCAATGAAAGGCTAGCATAGGATAAGCACAAAATCATAATGCAAGAGCAGGAAAGAATGCAATCCAAAGGAGTAGACATGTCAAGAGGCTTCATAGCATTGTGTTTTACTCTTTCTTTCTTTTTTTATTAGATCAAGACCAAAGGGGAAAAGGATAGCTACAGGTGAAAATGAATGGAAGAAGATGGATATGAAGGCTAAACATGGAAGGAATGAAAGCAAGATTATCGTAAAATAGCTCACAAAATAGCCAAATGTTCGTGTATAGATCAACATTGTCAAGATCAAAGAGAGAAGACGAAATGGATGAAATATGTAGAAGAACTACGCATGATGCCTGATTGCCAAGTTTTCATCATGGTACTTATCCAAGGTGCCACAAGGGAGTGGTTTTCACCATAAGATGAATTTATTTCTCTTTACTTTTGCTACCAAGGCACCTGTTTCCAGGTTTTCACCAAGGCACATTTTCAATTTATTTTATTTTTTATTTCTTTTTTTTTTGGAAGAAGGCAAGCTTTTTAGATAATGCTCCTTGAAAGGATAAACCATGATATGCCAAGGATTCAAAATGATGTGCTCAAAGATGTTGATAGGGAAAGGAACATGGAAGAGAAAAATGGAAGATAGGGTTTTATGTAAAGCGAGTGAGGTTGGAAGATAGGAGGAATAGGCAAATGAGGAAAAAGGATAGAAGGTAGAAGGTTAATGAATGGAAGGATTGTGAAAGGGTAGATGGAAAGGAAGGCAAGATCAACGTAAACACACACCTTGAAGGGTGGCAAGAGGGTGGAAGAATCGTGAATGAAGGAATACGTGAAGGAATATGGCGAATGGATAGCAGAGGTTGTGGTTTAGGCACATGAAATGGAAGAATATTTTTGGAGGGAGATGAAGTGGAAGCCTTTGGAAGCTTGAATGTCAATTTCACTTTTTTCTCAACACTAGACTCTTTCAAGAGAGACTTTGGAATCCATTTAGCCGTAGGCTTTTTATTTCCTTTTGATGATCTAGAGAGAATATCTTCAATGATGGATTTTGGAACCCATACTTGTCTTGTAGTTTTTTCTTAGATATCTCTTTTGACTTTATGTTTCCATGTCTATTAGAGGAGACATGGTGATCTTCTTTTTTTGATGGATTCTTGTATTGCTTCTTTTTCTTGTATTGAACATTCAAGTTACTTCCAAAAGACTTGGGATTTGTGGAAGAGGGAGGATACGACTGGTTTAGATGGGTGGGTGGATGAAAAGGATTCAAGGGTATGCATCTATGTTGATCTTGAGGAAAGATGGGAGATGGAGGTATGTAAGGACCCAAGATGGATGGAAAATCAGGAGAGCTAGGAGGGGAAAGTGAAGGGACATAAGGACCCAAGATGGAAGGAAGGCATGAAGCCCTTAGTAGTGGTGGAAGAGGTCCAAGGATGGAAGTGGAAGATGCAAAAGGATAATTAATAAGTTCATCATCATCTATATGACAACCAAAGATATCAGCATCTTTAGAGTGAGCATTAGAATTTTCAATAAAATCATGGACATCTTGAATAAGAGCATTTTCTTTGATAGGATCATTCAAAGCTTGCGAAGACTTAGGAAGAGTAGAAAGTGGAAGTGAACATGGAGTGGTAGAACAAGAAGATGAAAGACTTTGATCTTGACAAGGATCTTCGGATAGCATAAGCGCATAATTTTTCTCTTATTTTTCAATAGGCTTAACATTGGAAGGAACACCATTTTTACCAACTTTAATGGAAGTATCATCTTTGGAAAGCGCAAGTGTAGTAAGGTCATTTTGATTGTCAATAAGCTCATTAGTGTAAGTAGTAGCCTGATCTTGCTTAAGAGAAGACTTAAGACATGGTGGAATGCATGAAAAAGGGTGTATAGGATCAAAAGAACCATGTAGTGGATAAGAGACATCGAGAAAAGGAGTGGATGACATGGAGGGTTCTTGATCTTGATCTTTCTTTATGTTCTTTTCTTTATCATTTTTAGAGTCCTCTTGACATGGAGCCACTTCTAAGGACAAGGAAGCATGTTGGGATTGTATGGATGACTTTGGAAGAGATGGTGGAGGACTAGCTAAAGTAGGGATTATAGCATATGAAGGCTTAGGCTCTTTAAGTTTATCATTATTGAAAGTATTTGCAGCCAAGTCAAGGTTAGCTTGAGTTTCTTTAAGAGGTAACCCTGGAGGATAACTATAGGGAACCACATGAAAAATATCAGAGCTTGTGTCAGATGAAGGTTCTGTGAAAGATTTGAAAGACTCAGAAGCTTTAGGAAATGTACGAGTATTGGAGGAAGTAGGGGATGGAAGGGAACCATCACAAGACAAAGTTCCAACATTAACATGATCTTGCTTGAGAGTGTAATCTTTATTTTCAGTCTAAGAGTTCTTAGAGGAGAGATCCTTATAATATTGACGTTTCAAGCTAGCACGATGTATTTTATAGTCCTCAGCAGTAGTAGATGGATCATCATCAAGGTATTGTCCACAAAAGCCATCAAAATCTCTTTCAAAATCAGAATCATATGGATCACCATCATGATCTATCCAATGTGACGGCCCATTTGTAGTAAGCAGGAATGAACAATGAGGAGGACTCTTAGGAACAGAGGTGTCATAGGTATCATTACATTGTCTGTCGTCATAGTCATCATAGTCTTCAAAGCTAGATGTGTCACTCTCCGTGGAAGAGGTATCATATTGCTCAAATTTTTTTCGGGGGCATGGTGACATGTACAAGTCTTTATCAAATGGAAAAGAGTATAAAGATTCCATGGAGAACTTTTTAGATTCCTTCTCTTTCTCAAGTTTGTCAAGCTGGACTTGCATAGCATGTATCTGTTTCATTATAGTGGCGATCAGAGCTTCTTCCTCTTGTTTACTGATTCTTTGAGACATGTGTACTGATTCTCAATAGCTACTGATCTGTTCTTGACACAACGATATTTTTGACAGATTCTGGAACTAGGCTGGAAACATTGGATATCTTGCAATTTGACAATTTCTGACAACTCTCTCAATTTTTTTCAAACGACACTCTGCAGACTCATACAACACTGGGTAGTCTATGAAACGACAGTTGCTAAACTCGTACGACAGTTGGGTAATACTGAAATGACACTTGACAAAACTCGTACGACTTTTGACTTCTTGAAATGACTTTTGACTCCAGAAAGAACTTTACGTCAATTTTTGCAAAATTTAAGGTTTTCAGTTTTGGATTGTTTGCAAATTGTACTGTCTAGATTTTGAAGGTTATACCAGATTTGATCATTTTTAATAGCCAAGTAGATAAATAAGCACGTAGAATAGCAAGCAAGTGATTCCAAGCACGTCTGAAAACAATGAACAAGGGCAAAAGCAACCTTGCGCATGAACAATCAAGTGACCAAATTGTGCTAATCCCTGAGAGTACTAATTGTGTATGTTCTGAAAAGTTTTGCAATAACGCACATATACCTGAAAGTGAAAAATTAGCCTCTCTAGGGTTTTTAGTAATGGTTTGACTCTGCAACTTTTATGATTCAAAGGGGTGAACTCCAATCCTGGCGCACCAGGGTTTTGACACAGTCTGAGAACTTAATCTTCAAGAGCTGCTAGGGAGATCTGACAACCCAACAATGAACCATACCCGTGGAGATTTCTTCCACAAGGACATTTATATAGCAGTTGTCACTACCATGGCGAAAATGGCTATTACCGCTTGAGGTTCCGTCAACGCAGTTTGCCCTGTGAAGGGATTGTCCGCTACGGTTAACCCTCTCTAAAGATGACTCACAATAGTATACCACAAGGGGACTTGGCTCCAGATTCAAGGTTTTGACACCTCTTCACTTTTAACCCAAACAAAGCAAGCAGATTAATCCGACACGCTAAGACAAAGTTTTGTTCCACCAAGGTCTGTGATATCAACTCCACGTGATCTATCAACCTCTCCGGGGAGAGAATGTATCAATCAATAAGAGAAGATGCACTAACCAATTTTGATTCACCAAAGCTCGTGATATCGACCCCACGTGATCTATCAACCTCTCCGGAGAGAGAATGTGTCGATCAATAAGAGAAGATGCACTAACCAAGCTGAATGTGAAACGCACTAAGTATCCTCCCTACCTACAAGGATTCTGTCGTCAAGAAAGATTTCGCTAGGAATCCAATCTCTCAAGAATCACGAATAGTGTTCATAGGGCCTAATTACTATGTGAGCACAGATATATGTTCCGAAAGTAAATCTACCAAAAGCATTCAAAAAGTAGAAAGAGGAATACTTAATGCTTAAAGCAAATATGAGATGAGTCCACAAGGTGGAACACTTAACACCTCACACAAGCTAAAAACAAGTCCACAACTTAGAAAACAAGCGAGTTCCTAAAAGCACAAAAGGGTTGCCAAGTGGAACATTTAACGCTTCTGTCCTGTTGACCCCTCCCCTTTATGGCACTGAGATTGTAACCACAGGGCAGAAATGAGGGGCCGGCGGATTAGCGAGTCCAATAACCCAAGATAGCAATCAAGATCAATCACAAGTATTCTAAGACTACTTAATGAATCCTTAAGGGATTACAACCTAGTATCAATTATGCAAGTGTGTAGAAATAGATAAAAGCATGAAAGGATGCACACAAGCCAGACACATAAGAGATTTATTTTAGGATCCAAATTGAAATATTATCAGCTTGAGAAGAATACCTTAGGTCCAACGCTCTGCAATCCAGAATTTAGCACACATCCGAAAGTACAAAATCAAGACCAATCAACAGCAAATTGTAAGCGTTAGAAATCAATAATCTGAAAGTACAAATCTGCAAATTATGTGTCTCTGTAGCAAAATCTCGCGCGAGGCAGAATGCGGTCCCGCGCGAGGAAACACTGTCTCGCGCGATGAAGAATGAATCTCACGCGAGGAAGTACTATCTCGCGCGACAAAAATATGAAGACTCGTGCGAGGAAGTGGAGTCTCGCGCGATAAAAGATAAAGTCTCGCGCGAGGAACTGTAGTCTCGGGCCAAAAAGTGATTTTTCGCGCACAAAAATGATACCAGTGAAATTTTGCGCGACACAGAAAGAAATCTCGCGCGACGTAAGTGAAATCTCGCGCGAGAATTTGTACAGAGATGTACGGAAGTACGGACAGAATGATAAAAATCGCTGTGTACGGACAACTTTGATAGAAAAAGTGCCAAAAAATTTTTTTTCCTTTTTTGCAGGCAAAAAAGAAACAAAAAATAACGTCCTACAGAGTATACCAGGACCCTTGAAACCCTTATCCTCAAAAGATAGAAAATTGATAGAAATGAAGGGAAACCCGTTTCAGGGCCCCACGGTGGGCGCCAGAAATGTGTGTGTGAAAATTGTACCTGATCTGTAAACACAACACTCAGTAAAATATTAGAGGTTAGTGATAATCAAAATCATGCAAAAATAAAAGCTATCTAACCAAGCGATTTACTGCCTTCTAATAGGTGCGAGATTAATGTTCTCAGATTATTATCGAGATCAGTGACCTAGACGACACCTAAATGAAGGATTTGAATGCAAAAGATGGATATGAAATTGAATGCAATTAATCTATATTTTTGATATTTTCTATGCAATAAGAATGATAAAAACTTGATATGAAATTATGCTAGATGAAAATTGATATGCTATGCTAATCTAACAATGATATGAAATATGAATGCAAAAATAAGATTGATCTCACAAAGATGTCGATTCGCAAGAGCTTTGATTCTTCAATTCCAATTCTCCAGCGTGATTGTGCAAAAACATGAGATGATTTGTGAAGAGCTAAAGCCTTTAATTTATAGAAATCCAGGGCTTGGGAGGTGCATGGATAAAAGCCATAAATCACTCAAATAAACTCAGCTTGATTTTTGAGTTATCTGATCATGAAAGATAGTTAATTCTCAAAATCATGCAAAAATAGCTTTTTAACTCAAATTAGAGTTTAGATCAGCTTTTTGAACTCCAAAAGGATGTTGAGTTCCAAAAAGTCAATAACTTGCATTGATTTTCTGATTTGGAGTTTAACTGTTTCTTTTGAATATGCATAATAATTAAGAATTAAATAAATAAATAAAGTGATTTATCCTCAACTCAACTGATTTTTTAAAATAAATAATTAATTTATGGGTTAATTAACTATTTATTCAAACTTTTATTAAAAATTATACTATTAAATAATGACAACATGCTTTAATTAATTAAATAAGAATTTAATCAATTAAAGATAGGAATTTTGATTTATTGTCAAAATTAAATAATACAATTAATAATAGATAGAATTAAATTTAATTACATAATTAAGTGGCAAATATTAAATCTAATTAATTAAATATGAAAATATTCAATTAATCAAACTTAGGATAAATGTGATTTATCGCCAAATAATCATTAAATTAAAGATAATTAAGATAATTAGGAATATTACTAGGAATATTCCCCGATGCAGAATTTAAGATAATCAATTATGATTCGATGATGTTTAGATGTGCCTTAGATTAGGACTTTGATGTCGATTTCGTTCGAATTGTCGATGTAGGAGGTTAATGAACTTATAGCCCATTTTTGAGGTATTACACTAACTGTAAAATGTTTAAAATTTAAAATTTATTTTAAATAATCTTGTAGGCTATCTTCAAGTTTATTAGTACTTGTCGGTAGGCTAAGTACTATTGTATCCATTTTTGAGTTTGTTACTTATAATTGATTAGCTTTTTTAATTCATTTTGACATTATTAAAAGTTCATAATGTATGATATTAATCTATTAAAACTATTATAACTATTTGATATTATTGCTCATATTATATACAATAATATTAATCATATGTAATAAAATAAAATTAGCACTATTGTTATATTTACAAATAAAACTAAGATTAAGATTTAAATTAATTATAATTTGTAATCAATAATTATCTATATAATTATAATTTAAAAAAATATTTATTACTACAATTATTATTATATAAAATATTATAATTATATAATTTTATAATTAATTAAAATATTTTATATATTATAATAAATTTATTAAAATTAAGATTAAATTTATATTAAAAATTAAATTTAAAATTAATTACTAAAAGCAAGTATTTGGTCACTAAATGGCACTTGTTACTTCAACAATACAATTTCTGCTGCCTGTTTATTATTTCCCTTCATGACAACCGTACGGGTAAATATTAAGTCATGTCAGTGACCATCATTTCAAACCAGCAATAGGGAGCCGGCTATGCAGCCGACAGATTTCCCCCGCCCCACCACCATGCAGCCATAGCTCCATACCATCCATTCTCTTCCCATATGTACTGCCAGTCCGGCAAAATCGTACAACCTTCTGCAAAGTCACATCAACACAGGCACAAATCCTAAGAAGGCACGTCCTTTACTTTTTACTCTTCTATCATGGGAGCTTTATATTGCAAAGTAATGGAACAAAATATAACTCTTTATTATAAAGATATTTCATTTTAATTTGTTAATAATAATATTATCAAATTTTTAAAATTAGTTTTTTTATTTAATTAATAAGTATTATATTATAATTATTATCTATTATTTTTTATTTTTTTATTAATATTAAAATTAGTTTTTTTATTTAATTAATAAGTATTATTATCTATTATTTTTTATTTTTTTTATTAATATTAAAATTTTGATATGAATTTATTTCATTTGTATTAATATTTTTAAAATTTTCAAAATTCTATATATGTTTTACAATTTAGAAAAAATTATATATGTTTTACAATTTAGAAAAAATTAATATTATATATTTGATTATATATATGTTTTACAATTTAGAAAAAATTAATATTATATATTTGATTATATATATTTATGCTTATATTTATTTTGATTTTGATGATTATTGATCTGAGATATTTTAATTTTTAAGTCACTATTTTTAGTTGTTTTATTTTTATGTCAATTACAACAACTTAAAATAATTGAATTAAATTGTTTCAATTATTTTAATATCATGAGAGGGATTTAATAAATATATCATGAACTTCAATAATATTTATTTAATTTTAGTTTAGATTAAAAAGATGATAAATAATAGATTGGTAAAATTATTTTTTTATTTTTTAACTATTTTTAATTTTTAATCAAAAATTATGATAGTGATGATTGGATGATTAGAGAGATTTAACAATATAAAAATAATAAAAAAATTCAACATTATGAATCATATAATAATTATTAATATTAATAAGATTATTACGCCGAAGGCGTTCCTTATATGAAAGTGAGGAGCTATTTTTTTAATCCAACGATTGACAAGCTTAGAGAGAGAATGACTGCCATCCAAACAATCTGATGCGTCTATTTTTTTTTACTACTTTACACAGCTGGTCTTTTCTGATTGCATGAAAGTCTTAATGTTTTATAGCTGCGGGGAAAAATCATTTCCACCTGCGATAATTGTGCAAACCTCATCGCTCTCGAGCTTTCTCAGTTTCATGTTTTTTCACAGTAATTGGTCTGGCCAAGGCAGTTAGCTACATAAAAAAGAAGCATTGGAAAGTGCTAGGAAATACGGCCAGCTGAATATCTGTGGTGGGTACTTTTTTTTGGTTTTATTTATTTTTCCAGCTCTTAATTTTACAACTGTCTTGCACACTGCATTGCGTTCGAGTTTTCCATGGTTTTCGTTTTTTGGACTAACTGCTGTAGATTTCTGACGCCGCAAGTTTTCCTGTTATTTTGAGCCTTCTATTAGCGAAAAATCACATTTTTTAAAAATGGAAGGGTTTCAAGTTAATAGCGGTACCTAGGGTTTTGTTCAATTAGGGCTAATGAGTCATTCGCTTGTGTATTAAACTTAAAATTCTGTTGTGTTAATTGTCGTATGGAGATGGTTGCAGAGTAGCCCGCTTCATCAAATTCGATGCCATTGATGTATTTTGTGTTATTTTTGTTCGAATTTTGGGGAAGAAATTCGTGAGGGCACTCAGATCAGAAGTTTGCGTTAAATGGGTACTATATGCGAGTAATTTGTTGCTGAACGGAGAGGCTTCATTAGCAAGGTTTTATTAGTTGAAAAAGTATTAGTAATGTTATGTGGGTTTTTTCCAGGTTTACGATGTTAATCATGACGTATTTGCTGATAGTTAACGGCCGTGGCCCGAGATAGCCGCTTGACATTGCTTTAAGGCATTGCTCTCGGGGGTGGTTTTGCCATTTCCAGGAGTTTGATGAAGAGTTGTTTATTCAGTAAATTGCGAAAACAGAGTTCTTTTATCTATAGTATCGAGTGATGACAGTTCAAGCGGAAACTTTTTAGGGGTTGTGTACGACAGAGGTTGCAAGTTTGCAGCACCGCCTTAGGAGTTTTATGGTTACATGGTAGCATTTCTATATGAAGAGAAATAGTCATTGCAAGCTGATGGTAGTAAAATTTGTCAACAAAAGTACCTCACTCTAGTAATTAGTAATTAGTTCTATGAATCTTGTACTGTAGCTAAAGCTCCAAAATTTATAGGAGCTGGTGGTCTTATGAATTTTATTATTTTGCATTTTAAAATGATAAATAATTAAGTGAGGGGAATTAAAAAATTCCGGATGATTGGCAAGTGTCAGGGATTTTTTTAAACTGGTGGGGGAAATTTCTAGTTGCAGGCCAAATGCACCAGCTTAGTTCGAAGTTTCATACATGAATTTCACTTTCCAATTTGTACATGGAGGGCCCATGGGGAAAACCAGTGGTACAATATGAATTTCCAGGAAGCAGAGGCTCTGATATTACTCTTTACTCCAAGTGAATTTTACCTCCCTCCGTTTTTGAAATCCATCAAGAAATTGAAATTTCTCATGGTATACAATTATGGCACAAAGAGAGCAACTGAGAAAGTGATTGCACCAGCTGTACTAAAACAGAGCAAAACACTACATAATTTGGAGAAGCCGTCTTTAAGCTTATGCGAAGGATTTAAAAACCCGCCCACATTCAACAATACCAAGCTGCTGCATGATTTTAACATGGATCACTGCACTGATTTAGAGGAATTGCCCCCAAATATCTGTTATATGCCCTCTGCTCAGATGTGGTCTATTACTAACTGCCATCAGGTTCAGAAGTTACCACATGACCTTGGGAATCTGAGGTCTCTAAGAGTGTTGAGGTTGTCAGCACTGCCAGGTCTAAAAGAGCTGCCATCATCACTTGGAAACCTTGGGTGGTTGGAATATCTGGATATTTAACCTTGGGTGGTTGGAATATCCGGATATTTCAGTATGTCTGGGTCTGAAAGAAGTTCCAGAGGAAATAGGCCAATTGAAGAAATTGACTGAGTTAGATATGAGAGAGTGTTCTTGTTTAAAGAGGCTACCCAGAAGCGTTTGTGGACTAACTTCCCTGAAAGTTTGGGAAACAGTGGTTGAAGAACAAGGGAATCGCTATCCCAGAGCTTAGGGTTGATATTGTAGAAGTACAGTTCAGTTTGGATTGGCTGACGATTAACTCACACCTTGGTAAAATATGGGTATTCCTTTTTCACAAATGATCTGCGCTCTATCTTTCTGCCCTCAGATCATTCACTGTTCATTTAAAAAAAACTTTAGGGGAAAAATTTCAAAACCTCGTCATTTTCTTTGTAGGAAAGTAAAACATCTAAATTCATTTACTTTGATTACACTGTTTAGCTAAATGATATAATCGGCTTTAGTCTATTTACCAGTGTAAAAGTTGCACAACATTTTTAGTCTACACTATGCAAGACCGGTTGATAGATTACTACCTAAAATATAATTTACATGTTGTTGTGAATCTACTTTTATTCATTTGCTGCTTGTGAAATTTTTTATTCTTTATTATTTTAAATCTATTTTAAAAAGTTTTAATGTGCGTTCACTATATAATTTATTGAAATAATTGATGGTAAACTTTGAGGACCCATTATAATTTTTTATTCAATATTTTATTTTATATTTTTTATTATCTAATTCTATTGATAGTAATAATTAATTATTAAATTTTTATGTATAATTTAAAAAATTAATTAATTTACAATTTTAAAATTAATTTCTATATTATTTATAATTGACACTACATTTTTATATAATTTTCTACTTTATAATATTTTTTATACCTTGTTTTTTACATCTCTAAGTGCAATACACTCTTTTCTCTTTCTCATAATGTTTATATTAGACCTTTACTAATATTCTCAAATAATTACCCCTTCCAACTTTCAATAATTATGAACATTCTTTCCTAAAATAAGTAGGAGCTTTTTACTAAGCGTTAAGAGTAAAAAGCTATTTCAACAAAATAAGTACTAGCAAATATTTATTAAAATATTTTGACTACAAATTTTAAATTATAAATTGATTAAAACTATATATAAAATATAGTCAAATATATATTATTAATTTCTTTTTGAATTAGGCAAAACTTTTTAAAGATTATTTTGTTTGGTAGATTTTACTCTTACGAATTTTTTAATTATTTAAATGGTGTCTTACCGTCCAATTTTATTGTTTTCAATATTTGTATTTTGTTAATTTTTTTTAAGTAAAATAATGTTTGGAAATAAAATTTACAAAAAAGTAGATGATATAAAAATATAAATAAAATTTATTTAGAAGTAATTAAATATATATTTTTGTTCCTATCTCTCGTTTCTCCTCTTTTTATCCACTTAGCCTAATTAATAATGGAGCCTATTTATCCACTTAGCCTAATTAATAATGGAGCCTATTGATAAGGGAGCCCAATTATCTACTTGATTCAAAGGTTTTGTTCAACTATGTTTGGATTCCTAGTGATTTGAAATTATAATTTCTTTATTGATAATTACAACCGCACAAATGTAATAAAAAATAGACTAAAATTTCCTTAACTGACCTTTCAAACATATTCCGACAATAGACTAACATTTTCTTTACTGACCTTTCAAACATATTCGGCGTTGCTAGTATAATTATGCCGTAGGCGTTGCGTTCCTTATTTGAAAGGGTTCAAGCAAAAAATTCTATCTGGTGGTTGTAAATCGTCTAGACAAAATGACTACCATTGAAGTCATCTGAACCGTCCATTTTTGCCTACGACTTTACACGTCATTTTAGATATTTTGTCTTGCTGAGCTTGGACGGGATTTTTGATGAGTGACGGATTTTAGATTCTGAGCGTTGAATTCTGACTTAACAAGATCACCCTTCAAAGCCACTGATGGCAGAAACACTTCCTTACGCAGAATAAACGATAATCATAAAGCAATCTTGTAAGTGCAAGGGTTTAAGCACTGAGGTAGCAACAACCGAAAACCACACACATTGAATGTAACAAGGGCAAGTGTAGTCAAGCATCCAAGGTTTAAAATTTACCGATCAGTTTCTAGCACGATTTCATAACCAAGAAAACGTTGATTCTGCCCAAGAAAAAAGACCCAGCCTACGTTAACAGCTCTGCCCAGATAAAATTGTTTGATTTATCCTCTGTAATTTCATTTCTTCCATGTAACGACATCGCTTTGACTAACTTACCACAAACAGAATCAGTAGAAATTATCCTTAAATTAATTCAAAATCTAAATTCATTTTAAACTTTCAAATAAATCCCCTAATATAAAATTAAAAATCAAACCCAACGACATTGCTTTGACTAAATTACCATTATTATAGCCTTCTTGTCTTCTAACGTGATTTCGCCATCCAAAACCAAGTCCTCATGCTCCTCCTCCTCCTCGGTGCTACGCCCACTCTCCCGCAGGTTTTTAAATGATTCGACTCTCTTGGCAGTCAGCATCTGCAACACGCATATCTTTCTCATGTTTCACCAATAAGAACCGTAGGGAGAAAACACGATGTCTTTGCTATCGTAGAGTAAGTTTTTTGCAGCGGCAGAAGGAGGCCTGCTGGCAAATATCAAGTCGTGGGTTTTGAATGAACCTCCTGTAGAAGCGATTTTGCCAAAAATCAGAAATGAAAGATGATTGAAAAACAAAATCTGGCCTTGTAATATATCAAATTCGAGGAACTCCATCTTTGTGAGAGACTTAAATATAAATTATTCTGCCATAAAAATTGAAACAAAGACAGGATAAATGCAAGCTCTGATACCAAAAGAAACGATACATGGATTTGAATTGGATGTATTCCGATGGAATTTGTTCAATGTAGAGTGTGTTGAAATCGGCACTGCAACAGGAAAATACTCCATTTGGGAGAACCTTCTTCACCCTCTGCTCAAATTCAATAGAGTTACCACATCTCTTCTGCAATGCCCGAGCGATTGCTATTCCTGAGCAACTGAGATCCCCTTCATCACTATGCTTTGCATTGCACTGCAACACTTGAAGGTAATCTGCACCCAACTCGTGTGTGGAAATCGTGTTTGGGTGCACTTTAATTGTCTGAAAAGTTTGATTCTAGCGAGCCTGTACAATCCTAAAGAGCACTCTGAATTTTTTGTAATGCCCAATTCATGTTGGACTCTGCCATTTTTTATGGGGAGACCAAAATGAATAGATTTTCTTTGTATTGTAAGGTAGATGAGGATAAATGTGGTTGTCTAATATGTGTGGGGAATTTTATCAAAAATGTGAAGCGGAAACATGAAGTTTTGGGGTATTCTCTGGCTGCACATTAATAGAAATACACAGAGGCGAAGTCTCGCAACATGTCACTATAGAAATTACGACACTTACAAATGGAGGAGATGCAAAAGACTAAAGTGGAGCAGTATAGACACGACACATTAAATAGAGAAACTACGTGTCAATCAGTACAAAAATTGTAAGAACTGAAAAAAAAACTAAAGAGACACGTAAGCTAAAGACCGAAAAACTCGCATAGTCGAATTCAGAACTAGTCTAAGATTTACATATTGACTTTTCAAACCAAAAATCAATTACAATTACATATATATTCAGAGATTACATCAAATGATCATATACAACCGACCATCCCTGCCATGACATAAGAAAATTTGACCAACTGTCGAAGTATACATCAATGATAAAATATTACATGAAATTCGTCGACCATACTGTCGAACATAAAATGACTACATACATATTTACATACAATAATCATAAGACCCGAAGGTCGAAGAAGTACAAGATATCCAAATACATGCCATCGGACTGTCAGTCGTCCATCTACATGTTCAAGTCTCCTATGCCATCGAACAGCGTGTCGTTCATCTGCATAGTTTGAGACGGAAATGTGATTCAGGCGTTTTATCCGCCCAACCACGGAGTGGTTAGCTCCCCCGGGGCTCATCCTGAAATGAAGAGCTCGCCGACCCTACACGAGTGACTTATCAAAATGACACAAGTGGGTCGGAAAGGAATCTGGTGCATGCTGTGATCTAGCTACTTTATCACACACAAAGTAGTACAACACAGATATGGTAGAGAGATAGTACATAACCAACACAAATTCATTTATGTGTTTACAAGCTTAGGCCTAAGCATAAAAAAAAACCAGAATTCAACTGGCAGGTAAAATAAACTACATTTACCCTTCTCTATGACCCATATTCGGCACCCTTTCCCAAAATATCTTACTCGAAATGATTTGACATACATGAATATATGTACAATAATTCTGTAATACATGTCACACACGCTAAAACAGTATATTACTGTAGCAAAAGTAATGCTCTTAACACAAAATTTCAATAGATTCTTCTAACATCAGAATTTCTTCCAAACTCACTCATTCAGCAATCACATAAAAATCTAAGAAATTTATAAAATGTAAATTCACACAATATTCTGTCATTAACAATGCTTCCTATGGAAAGAAAGAGACGAGACACACTTCAGTCGCTAAATCCTACACAAGTGACATATGATAGTACACAAAATTATGCTACAATGCCCTATCATTACACAGAATATAGCCAGATGCTCAACTTGGACTAAAATAGTCTTTCCATAGTATGCAAGGAACACACCGTTACTTAACAGGGTAGTGATATTGTTTTCGTGATTGTCTGGAGTTTTAATACGAAGGCTTAACAAACTCTTACAGTCAAAAACTTAACAATATTTACAATCTCCTCTAAAAAACTCCCAGTTTGGTTTAAGAGTCAACAACATGCCGACACTGTCAGTTTGGGCTCATAAACAGAAAGATAAGGAATAAAATAGGTCTTTTCTGCAATTTTAACAACGTAATTCTCATCTTGTGGGCTCTCGTACTTATAACTCCATGAAAATGAATTAAAAGTCAGAAGATTGAGAGCATTCAAACAATCAAACTAGTAAAATTGCCCAATCTATTCATTTAGAGTTAAACATTCAGCCAATGGTGACCCATCATTTCGGTAACACTGATAACAAAAAAAAACATGACTGCAGATAAAACTCCTGATACCAATGACAGTCAGAAAGCAAACAAGACTGAGACTCCTCGTGGTGTCGATACTTGTCCTGGGAAGACTTCTGCATACTCACGAGAGCTAAAGCATCCACAAATCACAATTCTGCATTTGACAGGGAATAAAACAACAGACGCTTAATGGAGCCACAGCTTGCGGTTTATGCACAAAAGAGCTGAAAAACCATTGCATTTAATTGACAGTCAAACTCCTGGACATGTTCCATTGATTTTGCTAGTAATGTAGGCAAGCTAGGATCCCCCACTTCAAAAAAAATCCAAGAAAGATTCCGGCTGGTCAAGCACCAGCACCATGATCACGGATATATAAACTTCAGCTGGACTATACAACCCTATTTACTCCTAAAAGCACAAGCCATTGAGATTGCTTCGACACCAATGTTTTCTTGTCGAAACCATTGAACATGATTGACAGTCAAATTCCTGATCACGGATACATCAAAGTTCAAACATGCAAACAATGAAGACAAAACAGATTGAATTTAAAAAGTACATTTCTTACTGCATGTTTTGCTACAAATTTTTGGTGAAATCGAGCTTAGGAATTTTCTGAGAAAACAGCAAGGCTGGATATTACTGAATTGAGTAGGAAAGAGGAAATTTGTAGTGGAGAAGTTAAATTCTAAACTAAAAAAAAACATTTCCTACCCCGTATCAATTCTAGTCAAGCTTCTAAGGTAATCGCGATAATAGAAACAAGAATTCATAAAATCAAATAAAGTTTAGCAGAGTATCAAAGGATGCTTGACCAACAACTTTTTTTGCATAGCATAATTTTAAACCTACAATATGATCTACTACTGTACCATCATTTTAAGAAACTATTCAACAAGAAAAGAACCTGAAATTTTGGTGAATTTTACAGATAGATGCCTTCTTGATCGTTTGGCGCAAATCTCTTCCAAACTTCGTCCCACCAAATTCTCGTGTAAAACTCCTCTATTATTCCCTCCTCCTTAGTTGTTCTCCGAACTCCCCATCTGCATCCTTTCTCCTGTTTAAAACCCATGCACTGCCTTCCAAAATTCATGGCACACTTTCCCCTTTTCCCGCGCACCACTCACAGTTGCATTAGTACTCATTATCAACGTGCCACACAAAAAGTTGGAACCCACAGTTAAGTCAATCTTTTACGGTAACAAATCTCATTCTCCCGCCTTCAATTCCGATATACAAGCAGTCAACAAAGTCTACAACAGTTATCTTCAAACACAACGACTTCTAAAAGATTTAAATAAAAAAGAAATCTACTACTTTTGGGCGTGGATGTAGGAGTCAAAAAAGCAGTTATGACAGAAATAGTGTACCGCATGAGACTGTAGAAACTACCTCGTCCAACTCACTGCACATGCCGAGAATATTGGCGAATGTATTTGCTTTTAAACGTCTGCAATCCTGTAAAGCCCAGAGCAGTGCCTCTCGAGATGTGAGTTCTCTCCTACAGCGCACTGACAAAGACCTCGAGAGTCGGGCGTTTGCGTTGGAATCTGCTTACCCATCTCCCAACCATCTGTAACACCAATTAAAGAGAGCTAAAATAATTTACATAAATATTTCAGATAAAAAACATGCAACTTTGGTTGATGCGTATAGCAAACAGCAAAAGTATTGAAACAAATTTCAATTGTGATTGGTTGTTAAAAGTGATTTTAATCAACTTTTAATGCCAAGCCCCTCTGCTATACTTATCTGCCATGGAACTAAAAATCTCTCTTCCTTGCTCTGCAGATCACTGCTTCAATGCACTCTCTATATAACCAGCATTAATATTTCACATAAAAAATTATATTAATTAGCTAAGAGGATCCTATGACAGAATTAATTGTCTCGACTTAATGCCTCCTAGCTAAGAGGATCTTTAGGATATTATCACAAGGCTTAAAATATATTACCTCTATATGTCTATCCAAAAATTATACCATACTTTCGTTAACTACAGATGATATAAGTTTGTGTGATTTTATCCTGGGCTATCTTAATACTTACATACACCACTTGTTTTCAGGGTTAATACTATAATTACTTATCGCTTATATCCATCCAAAGAATTAATTAAACTCTTCCTAGTCAATTTGATTGGGTTCGCTCTGATATTCAAA
Organism: Chamaecyparis obtusa; assembly: GCA_027943335.1. Classification (NCBI taxonomy): domain Eukaryota; kingdom Viridiplantae; phylum Streptophyta; class Pinopsida; order Cupressales; family Cupressaceae; genus Chamaecyparis; species Chamaecyparis obtusa. The sequence continues at coordinate 43,432 of BSBK01012854.1, forward strand.
TAATAATAATAATGAGGAGCTAATAGTTTACTCAATCTGCTCATTTCTAACTCTACCACATCAGACTCGTCTGAATACAATTTACTCTTTTATTAGTTATTACAGTTTTGTCTAAATTATTATTTAATTATCAATTTTGATATAATTTGACTTTTCATTCAATTGACTCTATTAAATTTTATATTTAAACATTAGTTTGAAATCTATTTTAATATTTTATGTCTTTCTTCAAATAATTTAATTAAAAATTAGTTTAAATTTTAAATTTATGGTTTAATTTGTGCATCTCTCTCTTTCTGTAAAATTCTATCCCTATTGTAAATATACCATAAGCTTATATGTTAAGAATTTATAAATTTATTGTACATTTTAATATTTCAATAAAATAGGAAATAATATAAACCAAAATTCACTTCTTTCAAATTAACTTTTTTAAATTGATGTGATTAATGATCTCATAGAAACCTCTCCCTAATTCAAAGCATTTTTCATATTTGAAACCACTCATTTCTGTTCAATAATGACTAATAGTTGTGCAATATCTTGTCAAATGGATATTTGAAACATTGTAGATTGGATAGCTCAAAGTAATAATAGTACCTGGATGAATGAGATTGTCTACATGATCATCAAAATAATATTAAAAAAAGAAAGATATATAACTAGCACTTGCACCCAAAGGAGGTGCAAGGGATGCGCCGATAGGCATTTAATTTGAAAGCATAATTGAAGCATTACATAATAAAAGTTTAAAAGTGTAAATGAGAAGGAAAAATAATGTAAGCACGTCAACTAAAAAGACATTTATACAATGTAAAGAATTAGAGAATAGCTGAGTGTATGAACCCCCAAACAGGTAATAAATAATGATTTACCTTCAACATAATTAAGGAAAAATTATTCAAAATAATTGTTGTTGAAGTGAGACAAAGTAAAATGATATGTTGTCTCGTGCATCCAAAATCACATGGGTAGGCAATCACATTGTAAGAGGAGGATCGTTGAAGAAATGAGCTATAATTAGACACACACAATTATGTAGCAAAAACAAAAACGCACAACTTAATGGAAACAACAAAATTCTTCATTAATTCTCATAAACGTGTTAGATTAATACTCTCTTAGAATTCTAGCAATGCACACCTTTATTCTGCATATATTCAAATTACAAATACATTCAAGCCAGTGATTGAATAAAAAACAAATAACAAGTACGCAAGGTAAAGAAATCACATTGCAAGAAGAAGATTTGTGATTGCATGTTTGAGTCTCAAAACATAATTAGTGAAATGATACATTTCCTATGGTCTCATAAGTATTGTCAACCATATACAATAGTTTTTTTTTAACAAAGCTTGGACTGAACTAATCACCAAAAATATACGTTGATACAAAAATTGAGAAATAGAATACCAAGAATTTAGCTAAGCCTTTGGTTGTAACAGCTTAACAACCTTACCACAAATAAACAACGCAAATCTAAAGAGAGGCAAGAACTCCTATTAAATTAGGAAATATAAACCAAAATGATTCAACTTATGGTGGAAGTATTCTGCAAAATCCTAAGGAAGATAGTATTATTTGATAATCTCCAATAAGGATAACACTGAAATCCAAGAACTAAATCAAATGAACCATAATAGTAACATAGATAAATTGAACCCTTACCCAATATGGGGAAACCGTCGAAGGGCAGTGTGATAAAAGACCATGTACAATAGCTTTTCTTTAACAAAGCTTGGACTGAACTAATAACCAAAATTATACTTTGATACAAAAGTTGAGAAATAAAAGACTAAGAGTTTAGGTAAGCCTCCTTGCATCTTACCATAAAAAGTTCTGATTCCTAAAATTTATAATTGATGAATCACACAAAATGGTTGTAACAGTTGAACAACCTTTGCACAAATAAACTACACAAGTCAAAATAGAGGCAAGAACTCCTATTAAAGTAGCAAATATAAACCAAAATGATTCAAGTTGTGGTGGAAGTATTTTGCAAATGCATGAGGAAGATAGTATTAATTTATCATCTTCAATAAGGATAACAATGAATTCCGACCACTAAATCAAATAGACCATAGTAGTGAAATAGATAAATTGAACCCTTACCCAAAATGGGGAAACCACCAAAGGATGCTATGATAAAAGATTCTACATTGACCATATTAAAATCCCATATATTTATACCTATCAACTAATTTTTAAGAATTATAATACATTTAGCATTTGTTTATAACATTACCAAAACATCTACTATAGAAAGATGTAACACAGTTTACCAAGCTATACAAAAATTTGTTTGCAATGGACCTAATGCTAACTAATAAAAACTGTTGCCAAAGGTATACTTTCTCAATGGAAGTTTGAATTTGCAACACATTAAGAAAAGTACAAATTGTAGAGACAAGAAACGAAATGAGTGATATTAGGCATTGATAATTTAATAATCTAGATATGGTTTTCATAGTTTATAAGACTGAATAGAAGTTTCAATGAAAATCTATGAATTTTTTTACATGGGTGTTTGGATGATCCATAGTAGGAAAGACAACAAGAAAAAAAAGATTCCTATAACATTTTTTTCATTATAGTTGTTTCCTAAAGATGTAGAGGCAAATAGGTACAATGCAGTCCTTGAGGCATTGGTATTTGTTAATTTCATCAAGAAAGCAACCTATTATAGAGAAATCCTAGAGATGGTATTAGATAAAGCATCAACTGAAAGAGACATTAATTACATAAATTTTTAATCACAAGAGGCATTATTATTTGTGAAATTCTAAACTTGACCAGACATTGATATATTGTTAAATCCAGTGCAAATCCTAGCAAGCCATATAGATCCATTCATTATTCTTTCCTTCAAAGATGTTCACTTGTTTAGGATCCTTTTCATTGTTCTTTTGAGAAATCCATTTCACCGATCTTTGTACTCTTTAATGATAATCCTGACACTGAGCATAAGATACAACCCTAGCTAAACTTTGTGTAAGAAATAGAGACAAAACAGTGAACATAAAAGCATGACTTCAAAAGAGCATCCAATGTTAATAAATAGTAGAGATTCCTAGACAAAGCGGTGAGATAAGTAAAGGCACTATCAACTTGAAAACCAATAAAGGTTTTTTCTGTCATTGCTTGAATTTTGATTTTGGCGCCTCCTCACTTTCACTAGTTGATTGATGGTTGATTTCTTGATTTAGCAAAGATTGTGGGGGATCAATTAAATTAAAATGTGCTATCAATTTGGTATTGAAGTTTCATCATATAAAAAAATGTATGTGCCATGGCACTTTTGGGATTGATTTGATGTATTTTTTGAGCAACACCCATGAAGAAAGGAAAACCCTATTACTAAGTAAACAAAGGTGAAGAATTTGGGCTTTATACATTCACAAGAAAAAAAATTTTGATCTAGTGGTATAGCATCTATCCTAGCTATCCTAGTTGCAATCATAGTTGTCGACAGAAATTGGGCAGAAAATGGGGGAAAGAAATAGAGTGGGAAGTTTGAGAAATTCGCCCATCAATAGAGGCACTACTATTGTTTCAAGTGCTCCAAAACCTCTATGAAAACAGGAGGTAGGGTGAACTTTATTTGTTTGGTAGGTTCTAAATTTTTACTCAATCAATACCTTTACTTTAAATAACAACTTTGAAGTTTCACAGTGCCATCATAGAAGTGGCTTACCCAGTTTCTAATTAACTCTGGAATTTTTGGACTGCAATCACCTAATAGAATAGTGACCTTTCATTTGGCTGTAAGTCCCTTGTTTATTCACTAATAGAAAAAATTACGAGATTAAACTAACCTTAGAGGGCCATGGATATTAGCGCATAAGACTTCATTGCTTTAATACTCTTGGTGCTTTCTTAGGGAATTTGTTTATACTTCTACATTTTTGGTTTCCTAGGAACTGTGTTCTATGGTTGTCATTTTTTGATAGGCTTGTCTGAGTTTATAAACTGTAGAGACTGGGTGAAATAATAGAAAATAGAGGAGTGCATACATATCCACCGAAAATACCCATCCATTTTCGTTGTGGTCGGGGGAGGACATGCATGGCAGACGTACCATTTTGATGCCTTTGATTGTTGCTTTTGCTTGGAATAATCCAGACATAGGGGGAAAAAACCTATGGGTTGTTGGAAATGCTTGCTTCCACTGGCCATGGATGCAGATAAGAAGATAACCAATCTTTAGATCAAGCATTGAATGGAGGACTTCGCGAATGGCAGACATACATCTCATAGATTGAAGTTGCAAAATTGCATAGCAAATCTGACCAAGCGAATTAAAAAATAATACAATATATTGAAGCATTCAGTATTTGCAAAAAATGACATGAATTACTTGAGCTGCATCTAAAATTATTGAAGTATTGAACAAAATATGAAAATGAATTCAAAAGAAGAAAAAACCTGATCCTTCACTTGTCTGAGAGAAGCTGAAAATGTGTTGGTTGACTACAGACATTGAGGATATGAAGATTTCCTGCTGTGTAAGTGATTTGTGTGTGCTAGAAGTAGGGTATGTGTTAGATTTAAACATTTTCAAAAGGGTTTACTACAGGCGAAGCAAATACGGGGAGGTCAAGAATAAAGCCTATTGCGTACACTTGTTGGACGCTTCCCATATGAAAATGGGAAATGTAGATGAAAACTAAAAGTGGGAAGGTGAGATGGGCATGATCAAATAAACAAAAGTATGGGAGACTCCATCAGAAGAATGATGATTAAAACTAGCAGATGAAATGGCAGAGGGAGAACAAATTGCGGAATGAAATGACAGAGGTCAAATGATTGTCGTAAACTGCACATGAAAACTACATTTTGGATTTACAGAAACCGCTCGACAAACCGATTTCAGGCGTGCGACAGCATGAGAGATTTCCAGTAGAGCCGTACGTGAGCTTCCTCGCAAGGGAAGCCTATCGGCTAATTATTTGATTAATGTATATATGATAAAATTAAAAATTAGATATAAAAATAGAAAAAGGTTGATATAAAAGGGGAAAGAGTGAGATGGAAAAGAGGTGTGATTTTTTATTCCCCCAATTTTAATACGGCATACCCATTGCACACCAAGGTGCAATTGCTAGTTATTATATAATTCATGGAATGTGCTTAGTACAATTGTGTTCAAATTTTTAAAATACTTGATACACTATATATAAAATAAAATTGTTGTGATAGTTTGAATGTTTTAATTATATAAAAGTATAATTAAATGTAACAAATTTATTTATTTTTAAAATCCTTTCCTTAATTTAAAATTTTATAATATATATGAAAATATAATAAATTATTTTGTATAATACCTTTTAAAATTAATAAAAATAGTAAATATTTTTTTTTAAATTAAAAATAAAACAAATTAAATTATATGAAATAATTATGATAAAAAAATTCTTATTGGAAAACGCATATCTTACCAAAGGGGACACTTAGTCTTTTTACAAACTATTAAAGGAGACACTTAGTTTTTTAACAAACTCTTTTATCAAATTCACATGCACGATATTCACTCTCACCAGCGATTGTACTCTCTGCTACAATCCACTGCACGGTTACGGATGTCAAAAATTATGGTAGAGTTTGTGAGGTTCGAGGCGTAGCATGGATGGGCATCCCATTCCCATCTTGATAGCCATTGCCATGCATAGCCAGGGGAATTTGTCAGCTGCATAGCCGGCTCCCAGCAATAGCAGTAGAAAACTTAAACCATGATCGTAAACCACTTTCTCTCTAAAAACCAAAGGATTGGCAGTATTATGCATGAGACAGGTTTAAAGAGCGTACAGACACGAGTGATTTCGTAGGGAAAGCCTATCGGCTAATTAAATTGTTTGTATATTTTATTATGCATTTGTTTATAATTATATTGTTTGTTTTTTTTTGTTTGTTTTTAGTTTTTTAATAAAAATTTAACATATAAAAATAATAATAGTTTATTTAGCAATATATATATATATATATATATATATATATATATATACACGCATAAAAAAATTCCATGCACTCACACCCGCACCTAAATTGGCAACTTAGGATCTAAGGGATAGGAAGTTGGAAATCAAATTTATTTTTATAATTCTTAGAAAACAAATTATAAATTTGAAGCTAGAGAAAGGAATTAGTTATGCTATTTAGCTGGGGTTCCATGCAAATGTATTTGGTCACAAGTAAGTGAAACAATAATAATAACAATAACATGTTTGTACATAATTTAGGATATACAAGCCAAGCCGTATGACACATGTACACCTTTTAAGACAATGTTTTAAAGTTAAGTGGGAAACGATCTTCTTTAGTGACATCCACCTGGAAGGTCTCATATATTAGATTAGTTTGTCACTTGACAATTATTTAAAAAAATCTACCTTTTTTATCATTTGTAAATATCTTTTATTAAAATTTAATACATACCTTATTTAAATTATTTTAACATAATAACAGTATTTTTATTTTTTTTTATTTTTAGATAATTGGCCTTGGCCTTTTAATATTACTTATTATTTATAAATTTTACTTTTTACACCTCATTCAAGTGAGAGCAGTGGGGGGGAAAGAATGGGGAAAGAAAACCCCCGGTATAGCCAGGGACAAAGAGTCCTGATTCAAAAATTAAGTTACATATCCCGCTTTCTATGTGGATTTCTAGGAGACATAACTCCTTTACATATTAAGGGGATACAATTATCAATCCATTGATTTACAATTTTTCATCCTCATCAGAGGTTTTAATGTTGCATATTTCATATTGCCTTTATGCCTTTGTTTTCCAAATCATTTCCATCATATTGCATGTATGCCTTTGTTTGCCAAATCATTTCTATCTTCTCTTGAAGCCCTCTGCTTTGAGTATCTTTCCCTGGTTGCAATAAACCATTGGTGTTGAGGATACTGATGCAATGACATCACTTGTAGATAGAGGGAAATGGAATATTCTCAGTTGATAATTAGATAGCTTTTTTCCATACCTAACCGATCTTAATTACCATCTACCTGCATTAACCCCAGAGATAGAAACACAAACATCTTCTGAAAAATAGTAGACCTCAAGATTATCTTGTTGAGTTAGTTTTATCCTAGGAGGGTTATTTTGAGATAAAAAATTTATGTTCTAGTAAATTTATTGTAGAAATGTAGCCTACAGATATCTACATGAGTAGATTAAAGTAGCCATAAATTACATTCATCGTCTATAAGTTGTTAAATAATGTTGAAATCCATGTGTTGTTAAGAAATATTTGCATCAATTAGTAAGTTGTATTGACCACCTCTCATTCTAAATTTCATTGCACACCTTTATAAAAACATAGCTCATAAATCATATCTAAAATACCATATTGAAGCTGAAAAGTGTAAACCATTGAATATTCATGAGAATTGGAAAGGAAAGAGAGCTCTATGTTACCACTGAAAGAAAAAAGGACATACAATATTGGTTGCAAAGAGAAGAAACCATTGTGCTTCTAACCATAACAACTAGAAAAGGATCTAATATAGTCCTTCCCTTGTTCCATATTGAAGCTTATCCCATACTTGAGATTAAAACCTTATGTCTCATTATCCTAAGATCAACACACTATCAATGTGTGATTTCAAGATAAGAGCCCATAAGCTACATAATCAAATAGTGGATCAAGCTACGAACAGTCAAATAAAGAAACCATCAACTGCCAAATAGACCATAACTCAAAGGAGTTTACTTTATAGATCCTAATCAACCATATAACATAAATAAAAGTAAAACACACTAATGCCTTTTGTTTCTCATGCATTTCTAAGATATTGGAAGACTAAGCAAACCATTTGTATTATGCATATTTAAGTTTAACCATTTCACAACATGTAGGACCCCACCTACACTTGACAGATATCGAAAAATTATACCGATGTTAAAAGAAACATGTTACATTTCTACAAGAGCTGGCATAATGCATTTGTCAATATTGTTATGTCCACTCTTGCAATGAATAGGCTTTACCGAGAATAGCATTACATATTTAAATGTTTATGGGTAATTGCACAAAGATGGGGGACCAAAAAGATGCCACTTTTCTTTATGGCCCCCCATCGCGCATAGTGCGCACGCACTAAAGGGTGTGCACCCTATAGGGCACACACCCTATGGCTTGGGTTGGCCAAGCCTTAGGCTTGGGCAATCCAAGCCAAAGGGCGTACGCCCTTTGTAAATACTTATATATTTTTGCTACACGCGGGTTTGAGCTCATTTTTCTTTCTCAAACCCGCATTTTCAGCTAAGAGAAGATTTGAAAGTGCACACGCCCTATTATAGTTGCTTGTGAGTCGATTATTTTTGTTCATCCATTGATCAAATGGCTCCATGGCGTTGTCAAGTTCAATCCAGGAGAAGAGATAAGTGTTTTTACAACTTATCATGCCTCTTATTTGTTTTAAAATTTTAGTTTTGTTGCAATTTGTTTTTGTTTAAATTTGTTTTGTTCAAATTTGTTTTTGTTTAAATTTGTTGTGTAATCAATATTTTAAAATGTAGTTTTTTTAATTGCTAGGAAGAAATAATCTCCCTCCACCAAACCCTTCGTCTCCTCATGAAGAACCAAATGAAGAACCGAATGAAGAAAATGAACCTCAATTGCCTCCACCAATCGAGAAACCTCCTCCTGGAACACAAAAAAATTTGTTGAACCAAATTGAAAGAGGGAAAAAAGAATTAGAATCTTTAATTAATAGGTTAAAAGATTCTAGTGGTACAAATCCCAGCAGGGAAAGACTTGCAAAATCATTGGAAGCAATCTTGACCCACGTAAGCGCAGTTAGTGGGCAAATTAATTTATGGCGCGATAAAAGAGAACAAAAAAAATAATATTATGCAAATAAATTATCTTATGCAGACATAAAAAAGAAAAAAATCATAAAAGATGACATTTACCAGCTATTTAAAAAACCAGGGGACGCAAATACTCTTAGAACTACAACAAGGAGGTTCCCAATTCATTGGTGTGTAAATGAAGACATTAGAAACAATTTTTGGGAGAGATGGTGGATGGTCTTTGATTCGCCTCCTTGTAACAATCATGAGGTTCCTATATAGTTCTCGAGGAAACTCTATTGCGAGTTTGTACTCAAGGAGGTGCCAAATTATTTTGACATGCTAGATTCTCAGGGTAGAGGAGGGGGTTCATCATTTGATCGAGCAGGGGCACATCGTGACCCTAACGCACCTAGGGTTGTTAGTGGCAAGCCACCATTGGATCATGTTAGTATTTCTTCCATTGTGAAGGAACATGTAGAGGCAGACACATTAGGCACGATTAGTGCTCTGACACGGACTCTCATTCAGTGTGCCACTCCTTTAGTTGAGGGTGACTATGGTCAATCCTTGAGGGGGCATATTTGTTGGTCATGTGGATGCTTGTGCACATTTGGTACTGGCGAGAGAGAGCAAGAGGATTCTGGATTGATGACTGATAACTTTCTAAATACGACATTTAGCATTGACACACAGGTAAATATTTCCAAGTTCATTAAATTGCTTTGATCATATTTCATTTATAAAAGAATAACTATTTCATTTAGTATCTATTGTTTATGATGAAAATTCAAGGCAAGAGTGTCAGTGGCGGTGGCAGTGGCAGTGGAAGTGGCAATGATCCTAATGTCCCCTTTTACACATCGTCATCAATTGCACAAGTATGTATCGAATAAAACATTTAATTAACATATTTGATTATTATGTAATTATATAAATAATTGTATCCTAACTTATTGTGCATGTGCATTAGATGTGCACTGGTGGACCATCGACGTTCACAACAGACAGGGAAGGGCATCGTGCAACTTTCCTTGAGGTATCTTTATTTGCATATTAATTGGATTTACTTGATCATATTTAATTAATGAATGAATGACTAAATTACTAGACAAATTATGATCAAAATCCAAAGGCACGATGATTACATTCTTTCACCTAGGTTTGTGAGGTCACCATTGAGTCCACAGGCATACATGTAATAATCCATTATAATTAACATGTTAGTAGTACGTTCTTATATGAATGGTTATCTTATAATTTTCCATGTACATGTGCACTAGTTGAATGTTGGAGCTTCAACTTCGACACCGCACACTGGAGGATGCGGTGGAACCTTCACGAAGGTATCATTTACTCATTAGTAGGGTTGTAAAAAATATATGTAATCTTGATAACTGCATAATTTACTTTTTTTGTTTCATTTTCAGCTTTTGACATCAGAGACTCCTCCTTTTGTCTGTGATACTTTGGATCGTGGAGTAGCTGCAGCAGTAGCTAGTTCTGAAGTACTGACTGAGGTATGAAAGAGATCACTTAACTTTAATTGTTATTTTAATAGTTTGTATTGAATTTTATAATGATATCCATGTATGTATTTTAATTATTATTTTGATAATTGTTGTAGGGACTTATGACTCCAGATCGCCAACATGCACCTTCGGTGGATGAACATAGTGACTATTTGCTAGCGGTAAACCAATATTCAATTTTATGTCATTGTATAATTCAATTTTGATGTATATTAGTTATCTCTATCTAAATTTTTTTTATCAGGTCAAGCTACAGAAGAGTCTAGACAGGAGGACGAGTGAGCGCACTTGGAAGACTATGGCATCCACTACATCTCCATCGACGCGACGATCGAAGACAGCTCGGGATTTGTTTTCTTCCCCTAGCGCGAAAGGACTAGATTAGGGATATGGATTGTATGCCTATATAGCATTAGTGGACATATTTTTTGTATATTGTATCAGTGATATGTTGTACATCCATTTGGCTTTGAGGAAGCCAATTTTACTCTATTGAATATATTCAATGTATGACATTATTGGACATATATATTTGACTTCATGCCCTACGAATATTTTTTTTTTATGTTTTAGGTATGCAATTCATGTGTTTGGTGTATTGATGTATACTAAATTATGTTTATGTTCATGTCTTTGCTTTGTAAATTTCCCATGCCTTATAGTTATGCTTGTATGTTTAACTTGTTGACTGTGCTACAAATGCCAGTCACTGTCCTCAATAACAGTCAATTCCTTAACTGTAATAATAAAAAAAGTAATGAAATGAATGCATAAATGTATAAATATAATATGTAAGAAGCCTAAGTGGCTCTTGTTCTTGCAATGATCATTTTTTAAAGAAATTCTGACAAATACGGATACTAATGCTTCAACAATTTATTTATAGCTTGGTTGAAAATTCTTCATTTAAATTTCAAGACATTCGATAAATTGAAACTCCATGTTCATTATTATAATTTCTAATATTTCATAATCTCCTCAAATTAAAATAACATTCATGCACCTGTTATTTCATCTGCTATGACTGAAATTATAATCTCCAGCTGAAATTGCTCACGCAACTTCTGTTATTGAATTTATGGCTATTGGAATGTAATAGCAAAGCATCAACTCACACACTGGATAATGTTATCAAACTCGTGCCTGCTAGGAAGAACCGTTTGCAGAAGACTTACGCCTGGCAGAGAATTGAAAGACCCTGCGGTTATGATAATTAAGTCTGGTCACCGCAGTCTCTGTATTAAAATATTTGAACAACAAACCTCCTGCTGTTAATTCACAGCACTACTAGAAACGCACCCAGATTTGCTAGCTGCCCACCACTTTTGAAACTCAATGGCATTCTTAATATTATTTGATGGCACAAGACTCCATCTCACAACATAGTGCCTGGAAGAATGAACGTTCTTCTTGGCAATTAAACCCTAGTCTCCTTAGCATTTCGAACCATTACAAAATTCTCCATTTCATCAAAATATAACATAATCAATGAAATCCATTTTCGTAAGTCGAAGGCTTTTTAAGAAAAAACTTCAATCTTCTTCATCACACCAAACTCCAGCTTCAAATACACACTTCTCACTTAAGTGCCTTGAAGTGTCAAGCACACACTTTTTAATTAGAACATAAAGTAACATGATAATAAATTAAGCCAAGCTTAATTGTATAAGATATGAAGACGGATGCACATTATGAACCCAACTGAAGAAGAATAAAGATCAAACCGAAGTCTAACTGCCTTGCCTAAAATAGGAGCCACTAATTGACTCACTATAAATAGTAAGTGCACAAAAAGATCCCCTAAGCATTCCATCAGCTCACGAGAATCACATTAATGAACTGACAATAGCAAGCACATGTACTTGCTAAATCGGGGACATTACATAATATAAGGATTCTTGGGGTACCCTAATGTTGGCAAGAGTTCTTTTATTAATAAGATTACTATGCTAGATGTGGATGTGCAACCTTATGCTTTTACAAACTAACTTCTAATTGTCCCCTAACTGACTGATTCTTAATGACAAACACTAGAATACATATTTGCACTCATCCTATTGCTCACCCCGGAGTCGTCGGTGTCATTCGAACGACTGTGTGTGCCAAAAAAGGTTGTCAATAGCATTTATCTGACCATTCAAAGTTGTTGGAACAAATGGTTCGATGCTACAACCAACGGTTTGAAAGATACGTAACGTTGGCCGTTTCAGCTGAGGAACACTTTGAGTTCTGACACCGACTGAGAATGTGTTGCCAAATTTAAAAGAAGTTGAATCTCTGAAAACTAAGAGAGGCTTTTGTAGGCCCCAGCAACAAGGTCTTGTAACACCTAACTGATAGATTCTACCTTGCACGAGCTCTGACATATGACCCCGCAAACATCGCTGATTTCATGCTTAAGAGACCTTGAGGGAAACTTCAGCACAGAGTCATCGGCAGGGTTCGAATGACTGTGCATGGCGAACGAGGTTGCCACTAGCGTTTACCCGGCCATCTAGAGCTGTTGGAACTGACGGTTTGATGCTACGACCGACGGTTGGAAAAATACGCAACATTGGCCGTTTCAGCTAAGGAACACTTTGAGTTTTGACACCGACCGAGAATGTGTTGCTGAATTTAAAATAAGTTGAATCTCTGAAAAATGAGATAGGCTTTTGTAGGCCTTGGCAACATGGTCCTGTAGCACCTAATGGATTGATTCTACATCACACGAGCTTTGAGATATGACCCCACAAAGATCATCGATTTCATGCTTAAGGGACCTTGAGGGACACTTCAGCACGGAGTCATCGGCGGGGTTTGAATGACTGTGCATGGTGAATGAGGTTACCACTAGTGTTTACCCGACCATATGGAGCTGTTTGAACTGACGGTTTGATGCTACGACCGACGATTTGAAAGATATGCAACGTTGGCCGTTTTAGCTGAGGAACACTTTGAGTTCTGACACCAACCGAGAATGTGTTGCCAAATTTAAAATAAGTTGAATCTTTAAAAATTGAGAGAGGCTTTTGTAGGCCCTGGCAACACAGTCTCGTAGCACCTAGTATATTGATTCTACCTCACACGAGCTCTGAGATATGACCCCGCAAAGATCACTAATTTCATGCTTAAGGGACCTTGAGGGACACTTCAACACAAAGTCATCGGCGGTGTTTGAATGACTGTGCATGGCGAACGAGGTTTCCACTAGCGTTTACCTGGCCATCTGGAGCTGTTGGAACAGACGGTTCGATGCTACAACAGATAGTTGGAAAGATATGCAACATTGGTCGTTTCAGCTGAGGAACACTTTAAGTTCTGACACTGACCGAGAATGTGTTGCTGAATTTAAAAGAAGTTGAATCTCTTAAAACTGAGATAGGCTTTTGTAGGCCCTAGAAATACGGTCTCGTATCACCTGATGGATTGATTCTACCTCGCACGAGTTCTGAGATATGACCTTGCAAAGATCAATGATTTCATACTTAAGGGACGTTGAGGGACACTTCAACATGAAGTCATCGGTGGTGTTTGAACGATTGTGCGTGGTGAACGAGGTTGCCACTAGAATTTACCCGGCCATTTGGAGCTGTTCGTACAGACGGTTCGATGCTACGACTGACGGTTTGAAAGATATGCAATATTGGCCATTTCAGCTGATGAACACTTTGAGTTCTGACACTGACCGAGAATGTGTTGTGATGAAGGGCACTCCCCTTAATACCACAAACACATAACAAAAATAGAGAAACAATAACAACAATATGCAAGAACAGAAAATTGGCTTCTTATTATCTCCACAAATGTGGAATTACAAACTTCAGAATTATAATATGCAAAGCCACATGGGCATTTCCTTACAAAGCCTCAAATCAATACCCAGATCTACTACCCAAAACTGTCCTAGACAACACTACGGGCCTTCTTTATATAGGCATTTTCCACCACCCGAGAAGGTTCCAAAAATTTAGCCCTTAGGGCCGACCAAACTTAGAATTATTTTATTTTACAATTTATTACATCAAAGTCAGCTCAAAATGACTTTTGAAACCTAAACAAAAATTTTGAAGGAAAATTATTTTCCACCATTTCGGGTGACCCAACTTCCGGAGACCATAAGCCATCACTAGTTGACCCGATTGACTATTATAACCCCATTTCAGAAATGCCACGAAGCGCTCTACAGGCTTGACTTGCGCAAGCACCCATCACCCACATTTTTGACCTCATTCGGGACCTCTAAAGCCTTTAAAATTGAGTTCAAAGTTTCTGTACCCTGCTGCCAATACCGAAAATCTTCAATATCTTCAAAACTAGACCTGATCTAGCCATGAAACTTTGTTGGCAAGCTGATGTGACTGAGATGAACCTCCACATGTAAAATCAGAACATTCTGAGATCGTAAGACCAACTTACTAAAAATAGCAAGTTCCCATAAATAGAAGCTCTGCACAAGATAGCCCTTATTGAATACAAAAATAGAAATATTTTTGGGTGATGCAAGATTGCTCTTACACCTAGGATGCTCCTGCATCATGTTGCCGAATTTAAAATAAGTTGAATCTCTAAAAACTGAGATAGGCTTTTGGAGGCCCCAAAAACACGGTCCTGTAGCACCTAATGGATCGATTATACCTCGCACGAGCTCTGAGATATGACCTTACAAAGATCGCCAATTTCATGCTTAAGGGACCTTGAGGGACACTTCAGCACGGAGTCGTCGGTGGCGTTCAAACGACTATGCGTCGGGAAAAAGGTTGCCACTAGCATTTACTTGGCCATCTAGAGCTGTTGGAACTGACGGTTCGATGCTACGACTGATAGTTGGAAAGATACGCAATGTTGGCCATTTCAGCTGAGGAACACTCTGAGTTTTGACACCGACCGAGAATGTGTTGCTGAATTTAAAATAAGTTGAATCTTTAAAAATTGAGATAGGATTTAGTAGGCCCTGACAACACGGTCCCGTAGCACTTGACAGATTGATTCTACCTCGCACGAGCTCTGATATATGACCCCGCAAAGATTGTCAATTTCATGCTTAAGGATCCTTGAGGGACACTTTAGCACGGAGTTGTCGGCGGGGATCGAACGATTGTGGGTGCCAAATGAGGTTGCCACTAGCATTTACCCTGCCATTCAGAGCTGTTGGAACTGACGGTTTGATGCTACGACAGACGGTTGGAAAGATACGCAACGTTGGTCATTTCAGCTGAGGAACACTTTGAGTTCTGACACCGACCGAGAATGTGTTGCCGAACTTAAAATAAGTTGAATCTCTAAAAAATGAGACAGGCTTTTGTAGGCCCTAGCAACATGGTCCCGTAGCACCTAACAAATTGATTATACATCACACGAGCTCCAAGATATGACCCCATAAATATTGTCAATTTCATGCTTAAGGGACCTTGAGGGACACTTCAGCATGGAGTCATCGGCGGGGATCGAACGACTGTGGGTGCCGAACGAGGTTGCCACTAGTGTTTATCTGGCCATTCGGAGCTATTGGAATTGACAGTTCGATGCTATGACCGACAGTTTGAAAGATACGCAACGTTGGCCGTTTCAACTAAGGAACACTTTGAGTTCTGACACCAACCGAGAATGTGTTGTCGAATTTAAAAGAAGTTGAATCTTTGAAAATTGAGATAGGCTTTTGTAGGCCCCAACAACACGGTCCTGTAGCACCTAACAGATTGATTCTACCTCACACGAGCTCCGAGATATGACGCCGCAACAATCACCGATTTCATGCTTAAGGGACCTTGAGGGACACTTCAGCACGGAGTCGTTGGCGGTGTTCGAATGACTATGCGTGGTGAATGAGGTTGCCACTAGCATTTACCTAGCCATTTGGAATTTTTGGAACTGACGGTTCGATGCTACGACTGACGGTTGGAAAGATACGCAACATTGGCTGTTTCAACTGAGGAACACTTTGAGTTCTGACACCAACTGAGAATGTGTTGCCGAATTTAAAATAATTTGAATCTCTAAAAATTGAGATAGGCTTTTGTAGGCCCCAACAACATGGTCCCGTAGCACTTGACAGATTGATTCTACATCGCATGAGCTCTGAGATATGACCTCGCAAAGATCACCAATTTCATGTTTAAGGGACCTTGAGGGACACTTCAACACAGAGTCATCAGCGGGGATCGAACGACTGTGGGTGCCGAATGAGGTTTCCACTAACGTTTACCTGGCCATCTGAAGCTATTGGAACTAACGGTTCGATGCTACGACCGATGGTTGGAAAGATACGCAACGTTGGTCGTTTCAGCTGAGGAACACTTTGAGTTCTGACACCGACCGAGAATGTGTTGCCGATTTTAAAAGAAGTTGAATTTTTGAAAAATGAGATAGGATTTTGTAGGCCCTAGCAACATGGTCTCGTAGCACCTGATGGATCGATTCTACCTCATACAAGCTTTGAGATATGATCCTGCAAAGATCGTCGATTCCATGCTTAAGGGACCTTGAGGGACACTTCAGCACGAAGTCGTCGGTGGGGATCAAATGACTGTGGGTGCCAAACAAGGTTACCACTAGCATTTACCCAACCATCTAAAGCTTTTGGAACTGACGGTTCGATGCTACGACCGACGGTTGGAAAGATATGCAATGTTGGTCGTTTCAGCTGAGGAACACTTTGAGTTTTGACACTGACCGAGAATGTGTTGCCTATTTTAAACAAAGTTGAATCTCTAAAAACTAAGATAGGCTTTTGTAGGCCCTGGCAACATGGTTTGGTATCACCTAACGGATCAATTCTACCTCACACAAGCTCTGAGATATGACCCCGCAAAGATCGTCAATTCCATGCTTAAGGGACCTTGAGGGACACTTCAGCACAGAGTCATCGGTGGGGATTGAGCAACTGTGGGTGCCAAACAAGGTTTCCACTAGCATTTACCCAGCCATCTAGAGCTGTTGGAATTGATGGTTCTATGCTACGACCAACGGTTGGAAAGATACGCAATGTTGGCCATTTCAGCTGAGGAACACCTTGAGTTCTGACACCGACTAAGAATGTGTTGCCGATTTTAAATGAAGTTGAATCTCTCAAAACCAAGATAGGCTTTTGTAGGCCCTAGCAACACAGTCTCGTATCACCTGACAGATTGATTCTACCTCGCACGAGCTATGAGATATGACCCTTCAAAGATCACTGATTCCATACTTAAGCGATGTTGAGGGACACTTCAGCATGGAGTCATCGGCGGAGATCGAACGACTGTGGATGCTGAACAAGGTTGCCACTAGCATTCACCCGGCCATCTAGAGCTATTGGAACTGACAGTTTGATGCTACAATTGATGATTGGAAAGATACGCAACGTTGGTCATTTCAGCTGAGGAACACCTTGAGTTTTGACACCGACTGAGAATGTGTTGCCGATTTTAAACGAAGTTGAATCTCTCAAAATTGAGACAGGATTTTATAGGCCCTAGCAACACAGTCTTGTATCACCTAACAGATCAATTCTACCTTACACGAGTTGTGAGATATGACCCCGCAAAGATCGCTGATTCCATGCTTAAGGGACCTTGAGGGACACTTCAGCACGGAGTCGTCGGCGGGGATTGAATGACTATGGGTGTCGAACGAGGTTTCCACTAGTGTTTACTCGGCCATCTGGAGCTATTGGAACTGATGGTTCAATGCTACGACTGACGATTGGAAAGATATGCAATGTTGGCCATTTCAGCTGAGGAACACCTTGAATTCTGACACCGACCGAGAATGTGTTGCCGATTTTAAACGAAATTGAATCTCCAAAAAATGAGACTGGCTTTTGTAGGCCCTGACAATACAGTCTCATAGTAATTGACAGATCCATGCTAACTCGCACGAGCTCTGAGATACGACCTAACAAAGATCACCAATTTCATGCTTAAGGGACCTTGAGGGACACTTTAGCATGGAGTCGTCGGCAGGGTTGGAACGACTATGCGTGGCATGTACTTGCATGAGGACATTATATATTACAGAAATCCCACACAAAAGCAGCTGGCAAGCTGCTCAAAAAGTAGTAACTGATAGCAAGTGGGATAATGCAGATGCTTTAATAAACCACTATCTTCTTTACTCAAGCAACGTCTAGTTCATTTGCTTGACTGGGGCATGTTTGGGAATAGACAATCTCCATTTAAACTCAAGTCTTTGGAAGTAGTTATATTTGTTAGTGGAGGAGATACACCCATTGTATCTGCAATAACTTCATGCTCACTGGAATTTCCATTACTCTTCAATTGGGATACTCTTTCCAAAATTGCATCTACCCTTTTACCAATTAATGGGTCTATTTGTGGACCTCGAAGGAGTTGGTCACCTAAATGAGAACGTTGAGATGAAGCAGGAACTTCTCTACGAAAGAGATCAGTACCTTGAGAAGCTCTCCACTTGTCAGCTGAATTAAAACCTTGGACCATAGATGGCTGCCCTTTGTTGTAAAATGAGGAGTGAGACTACCTTGCCAAAGGTGGCAACGAACTTACATTTCAAGGATAATGCCCAAGTCCCGTAAATGCAAGGCCATTGATGGATAGGAATTTCTAATAGAAATATTTGTGGTGCTAGAATGAAGTGCATGACCAAATTCTTTGCCTGCTAACGAACCAATTTGGGAAATTAATGGGTCTATTTGTGGACCTCGAAGGAGTTGGTCACCTAAACGAGAACCTTGAGATGAAGCAGGAACTTCTCTACGAAAGAGATCAGTACCTTGAGAAGCTCTCCACTTGTCAACTGAATTAAAACCTTGGACCATAGATGGCTTCCCTTTGTTGTAAAATGAGGAGTGAGACTGCCTTGCCAAAGGTGGCAATGAACTTACATTTCAAGGATAATGCCCAAGTCCCGTAAATGCAAGGCCATTGATGAATAGGCATTTCTAATAGAAATATTTATGGTGCTAGAATGAAGTGCATGACCAAATTCTTTGCCTGCTAATGAACTAATTTGAGGCTTCATTTCACATTGCTCTGTGGATAATTCCACAACACTTGCTACTTCTCTATCTGAATTTTTGTTGTTAGTGTACATGTGCACTGAAGAGATTTTGTCACTACTTGAGCTACTAGCAGATGGTGAGTAATCATCATCATCATCATCTAACATAGGGTCACATGCATATCTTACTTCTTTCCTTTGTCGCTTTCCCCTTCCTAGCTCTTACTTCTTATCTGTAACTTCTATCATGTTACCAAGAAGCTCTTCCCACTCTTTCCCATTAACTGTGGGCTTTGTCTCTTCGTCCTAAGTAATTGGCATACCTTGGATGGCACCAAGATAACCATTTTCTTTTGAAATGTCCTTTTCTCTCACATTAAGAAGATATCTCCATTAAGAAGATTTTCTATATCTTCCTCTGTATATTGAATAGATGTAGCTGTAATCCCATGTTCATTAAGAATATTCCTTGCATCATTGAGTAATATATCATGCAATTCCTTAATAGTTTCATTCTTAACAGAATTCATAACTAGATTTTCCATAGCCAATTTTCTTCTTCATCGTTGCAATATTTTGTCCTCAACTGAACATTTTGTAATCAGTTGATATACAATCACAGTTTTCTCTTGGCCAATCCTGTGGGCTTGCGATCTGGATTTGGAAGAGTAGTATTAGGAAGAAAAAAAGGGTTGAAATCTGGATCTGTGGGCTCTCAAATATTCAAATTTGGATTCACTAGAAGCATTAGTTCTCAAAAAAAAATTAGTAAAACATACCATATATAATGATTGTGTCAACACTCGGCTGCATCATATAATAAGTTGAAATTAGATAATCATAAAACACTTTGTAAAGTACGGCATACATATCATATATAGCCACATGAAATGAGTTTAGCATCAAGAAAGAATTTTTTTTTTTCAAAATCTTGTAATTTCTCTATGGCTGATAGCGAATTGCTTATTCACTTATTTTTTGCTTCCTCAATTGATCAAAAGCTGTAGGATATTCTCTGGGAAACTTTTCATTTTTTCCTGTAGGATGCCTTTGTATACAAATTTTGGAGAATCTTTGTTAAAGAGTAGGTAAGGATGGCTAAGCTGAGTGCAGCGGAGAGGGAGAGGACTAAATTGAGAGAGTAGAGGTGGAGAGCGATAACGATGAAAATATTTCAAGGCTTGTGGAAATATGGAAATTATAATCTTCATCCCAAAGCATTAGACATTCTTCAAAAGGAAGAGAATAAGAAAAAGAAGAGGAAGAGAAGTGTAGGAAGTTACAAAAGGTTAATATACAAGGTGTTGAAACAAGTGCATCCCTCCATGGGAATATCTAGTGCTACCATGGATATCATGGAGAGCTTCATGATTGATATTTTTGATAAGATTACTCCTGAGACTGCTTCTCTGATGAAATATAACAAGATCATGACACTTTCCTCCAAAGAAATTGAGATTGTTGTCAAGTTTGTTCTGCCTGGAGAGCTGGCTAGGCATGCTGCTTCTGAAGGAAGTAAGGCTATTACCAAGTTTCCTACTGCTCTGGGTTAGGTTTTGTTGGAAGATTTTAGGTTTTTTATATGTGGTGTTTATGGTAGGCTTGTTTAGAAGTTGGTTTTGGCTTGGGTTTATGTGTTGAAGTTGGTTTTGGTTGAAGAGTTTGCAAGTTGAGAGTGATTGAAGGAGTTTGATGAGTTTGAAGGGTGCATAAGGGTCATCAAATTGGTGCAAGGGTACAATAGTAGATGTTCTAGCCTTTGGAGGGGGTATTTTATGCATGAATCCATCATAGGATGGTCAAATGATGGTGAATCAACTTTAGTTCAGTTTCTATGGTGCTGGGAGATAAGACATTGGGCGAGCCCTAGTTTCTAGGGGGTTTTGGGACCAATTTGGGGTTTTTACATCTAGAAGTGTCAAATATTCAAATTGATGGTAGAATCCTCTAATTAGAGTCAACAAGTATTTGTTGATGGTCCAACCAATTGGCAAGCTTAAACAAGCATGAACCAAGAACTTGTTTGATATGGTGGATATGGAGTTGCTGAAGGAAACCTAAGGTGTGGAGTCTTAAAGAAGATGATGTGAAAGGAGAGAATGAAGTAAAGGATTTTCCAAAGATGAGAAAAGAAAAGAAAGTGATGTTCAAGCCCACAAAGGATTCAGTAGTCAAAGCAATGAAATCTGAGAATACAAGGTGTTGAAACAAGTGCATCCCTCCAAGGGAATATCCAGTGATGCCATGGGTATCATGGAGAGCTTCAAGATTGATATTTTTGATAAGATTACTCTTGAGGCTGCTTCTCTGCTGAAATATAACAAGATCCAGAGAAATTGAGATTTCTATCAAGTTTGTTCTGCCTGGAAAGTTGGCTAGGCATGCTGCTTCTGAAGGAAGTAAGGCTGTTACCAAGTTTCCTACTACTCTGGGTTAGGTTTTGTTGGAAGATTTTAGGTTTTTTGTACGTGGTGTTTATGGCAGGATTGTTTAGAAGTTGGTTTTGGCTTGGTTTTATGTGGAATTTAATGCTAAACTGGGATCTTAGTGTATGTAAAGAATATATGAATTATGTTATGTATGCTGTGAAAAATCTCTGAACTATATCATGTAATTCCTTAATAGTTTCATTCTTAACAGAATTCATAACTAGATTTTCCATAGCCAATTTTCTTCTTGATCATTGCAATATTTTCTCCTCAAATGAACATTTTGTAATTAGTTGATATACAATCACAGTTTTCTCTTGGCCAATCTTGTCGGCTCACGATTGAGCCTGTAGATCCACAAAAGGATTAAAATCTAGATCTAGTGGAAGAGTAGTATTAGGAAGAAGTCATTCACTAACATCTCATCTTTATAACAACTAAATTTGGATTCACTAGAAGCATTTTGTGACGTTTTGGGACAGTAAATCCAAGTTATTCTTTACTGTCCTGAACAGGGATTTTGCAAACAACACTTTGTTTAGTTTGAAAGTTTAATGAATGGATTGACTCCCCCACCCCCTGTGGTCGATGTGATTGGTGGGAGGAGTCATAACATGTATATAATCCTTGTATAGAAGTTTAAATGCAGGGATGGGTAGGTATTGTGGAGGAGAGACCACAAACATGGAGAGTAAAGTGTTGATTGGGGGTTACTAGTGTTGGGACCAGTCATGGTCTGAGAGATTCATCCATTGGAGGGCCATATTTTATGGCTTGGATGGTCATATTATGTTTTTTTAATAGTTTTTAAACCCTTATTTTTATTGGGAAGTGTGTGGAGGTGTTAGATTGGAGAAGCCACAGGTGTGAAGGCCTTAAATAGATTGTTTTGTAGTTGGGTGTTTAAAAATTGTTGTCTATTCTTGCAAAGTGAAAAATCCTTGGTTTAGGATCATAATAAAAGACTATTTTTGTTCATGGAACCTTGGAAGTAAGTGGGTGATAGGGTTGCTTTGTTAGGAGGGGCTAATTAGGCTTGGGAGAAGAGCACTTAAAAAAGGAAGTCTATACCAATCAAAGAGTTAAAGTCTGAGATTGATATCAACTTAGGAAATCTGAAAAGGGTACTCAAAAATGTAAAAACATTGATAGGTTGTTTGGGACTTGTGGGAGAAAAATGTTGATTTCAATTTTGGCAGGGCTACCAAGCAGGCCTGGAAGGCTATAGTGGAAGAATGGTGAAATATGAGTGGATAGGAGTGAAAAGGGAGTTTCAAAATGTCTAATGTACCATGTTAAGATGATCCATAGCATTGGGATCAAGGTAAGAAATCCGGTTTGGTTTTTGGTGTGTTGGAGGCACTAGGTGCACTAAGTGGCCTAAGAGGGTACTAGTGCTTAGAGAGATTGGAACAAAGAAAAGTGATAGTGAACTCATGAGTGTGGTTGTGGAAGTGACTTAAAAATTTAGAGAACTCCATTTGATCTTTGAATAGGACTGATTCCTTGAGTTGATTCCAAGTTACTTGTTGAATCCTCGAGTTGAGTTGGCCTATTTAAGGTGATAGTGGAGGGCTCTGCATCAAGATGGTATGAAAGGAGAGAATGAAGTAAAGGATTCTCCAAAGCTGAGAAAAGAAAAGAAAGTGATGTTCAAAAGGAAGAGAATAAGAAAAAGAAGAGGAAGAGAAGTGTAGGAAGTTACAAAAGGTTAATATACAAGGTGTTGAAACAAGTGCATCCCTCCAAGGGAATATCCAGTGCTGCCATGGATATCATGGAGAGCTTCATGATTGATATTTTTGATAAGATTACTCCTAAGGCTGCTTCTTTGCTGAAATATAACAAGATCGTGACACTTTCCTCCAGAGAAATTGAGATTGTTGTCAAGTTTGTTCTGCCTGGAGAGCTAGCTAGGCATGCTGCTTTTGAAGGAAGTAAGGTTGTTACCAAATTTCCTACTGCTTTGGGTTAGGTTTTGTTGGAATATTTTAGTTTTTTTTGTAAGTGGTTTTTATGGCAGGCTTGTTTAGAAGTTGATTTTGGCTTGGGTTTATGTGTGGAAGCTAATGCTGAACTGGGATCTTACTGTATGTGAAGAATATGTGAATTATGCTATGTATGCTGTGAAAAATCTCTGAACTATAAGATTTCTATTATAAAGTTTTTTTTATTAATAATGAAAAATATTTTTACAACTCAGCTCAATAGGAGCACCGGAGGAAAGAGCTGAGCAGAGAAAACCTTCCGGTACTGCCCCAAAAAATAGAAGAGAAAGGTTGTCATTAAATGTTACAAACTTCCCGTTATACATACGGGGTAATGCATGAGCAATTTACAATCCCACCCAATTTATAGTGCTATATAAATTTAACATGTTGCGATATTTTGTATCTCCATTTAGTCCAATGAACAATTGGGTCTACCCTACCCTTGATTGTCTCAAGTATTGCCCTCGTGGTCTGACTCATGAACCTTCCAAAGAATTTTATTTTGTAGTCTTCCCCCATATCTAATTAAGTGGACATTTAATGCAACGATGAGGTTTGAATAATGAAGAATCTTTCTGTGTGTCTCCCAATCCTCGAACAACCACAACCTAGGGTTCTTCATAGCATACCGTCTAAGCCATGTACCAGTTACAACCACTGCTCCTATATTCTAATTCTTCACCATCGATAACTTAGCGATCCAATTTCTTTTTTGCCTCTACACAATGACACAAATAATAATCTGTCCCTTCTTCACTGTCTTCAGGTGCAATAATAGCAAAAACATGGCCTATAATGATATAAACATAATGAGGACATTAGTTTACTAAATATTTATGATAAAGTACTAAATTTGAGATTATTTGTATGTGGAAAATATCGACCTGGTTGTACTAGATCAGATAAGCGATCAAAGTCAATGGATGATTCCATTTCTGTCAGTTGTAGTGATTCATGGGGATGATAGGAGGCAAGTGGACTCAAAATACATGTATACCATTCGTCAACCCATTCCTTTGACTCACACCCATCCCAATCTTCATCTACACATGATGAACAAAAGCACGCCATATGTCGTGTGTGGATACTCCATGAACCTGCATTACAACTTCTAAAAGAGTGTAGCTCACTCGATCCTGTCAATGTACAACAATCCTCATATGGTGCAATGTTAGTTTCATCCATCAACCAAAAAAATTTATGAACTGTAGACTCACCTTCATTACCTGGACCCATTGTAGCGTTACACCACTAGACAATACATCTCGCATTTGACAATGTTGCTTTCTCTTTGTACTTTAATTGTTCACGTGCTAAGGCTCTTTTAATACATGCACTTGCGCCATCATGCTCTCCCTTTCCATGACCAGCCTCTGTGAAATTCCACATATATTGAATTCCAGTAATCTTATGCATCCTGCACAACCAATAAAACATCCGCAAATTCTTGAATTGGGATGCACAATTATCTGACCAAATGATATGTCGATGATATTTTATGCCCCTATTTGCCAAATGACCATAAAATAGTTGAAAGCAACCATGTACAAACTCTGTAGAATGTGAGCGATCATCGCTGATATAAAAATGATACTCCCTCAATATCTTCCTGTTCTCCTTTGTGCTGTCTGGTGCATGCATGAATGCTATATGAACAAATATAGCAACTGTTGAGAGCTATAATACTTTGCTTACACCTCATTCTATGGTTGTAGTGTGTAGTTCTCTGCAAAGTCCACAACTGAAACAATGGTATCAAGTGGGAATGTGTCCTTGCACAACTTGAATTGCATATCTAACCATTGCACTCTATGTGTATGCCTTGCATACTCAAATAATTTTTTTACAAAAAATGTCCATGAATTGATACACTGGAATTTTTTCAATTACTAAATCACATCTTTTAGCCTCTTTTCCATCTTTTAGATTGTATGTCACGGTCTTATATTTTTCCAATTCCACTATTTCATTACCGATTGCATGCGTACTCTCCATATGTTGACAAATTGGCAAACGTCGCAAACCTTCGCAATCTATGCATATACCATTCAAGCATGAGAGCTTGTAAAATTTTTGACCATCCACTCTTTCACATAAAATGGTAGATATTAATTCCCTTGAAGATCTAGGTGGGACATTTATGTTACAATCCTGCAAAACATTGTTAGAGTGCAAAGCTACACATATATTCCTATAAACTTCAAAATGGTTAGAAAATTCAATATGTACCCTACAACAACAAGTTGTGCGTGTGTGATTTATCTTGACATAAAAAGGTTTACGCATTTCAAAATATCTCTAACTAATTTTAATTTGAGGATATGTATGCATAAATTTTGCAAAGAATTGTGTCTGAGTTGAATCCAAAAATTGTTTTGGATGTGGAACACAAATTCGACTACCAATCCTCCTTCTTACAACATCTCTTTGATTAGGAGATACCCATGTATTATTCTTCCAAAATTCTTCAATCAAGGATTTCAAAGCTTCAACAATTGCTTTATCTTTTTGCGGTAGTCTACCGGAAAATGCCCATAACTCATTGCTATTTGGATCTTCCACTCTTTGACGCCTTCCAGGGATCTCATTAGAGACTTTCTACTTATTTTCAATATTTTTCTTGTCTTTCTAATGAGTTGAGATTTCTTCATTTGAGTGCTTACTATTGTTGATGTAAGTACACGTCGTGTCACATTACTATCTTTCGTGCATGATATAGAACCCACACTCTCATACGCAGTCATTAGATTCTTTACAATAGAATATTTTTCACTTGACTCGTCTATCGTTCTTAGCCCAAGAATCTTCATGATGGGCCTAAATTTTAGATTTCTCATCATTTCAACAAATAGTTGAGATCTTCCTGTCATGTTTAAATTCTCAAAAAATGATCTCCAAATACGATTAACATTTCTTTGACAAGTATGCTTGTGAATCTTGTCAGGCATTGCTTGCAAAATGTTGGTATCAATATCAATCAAATATTTTGGTTTTCTATATTTAATAATTTTAGGAACATCAAAAATATTATGTGTGAATTGTGTATCATCTTGAGTGCCTTCAACATGAGATGATGTTGTGCCCACACCTTCGAAAGTAGACAATGATGTGCCTTCAACATGATAGAGTGTGCCCACACCTTCGGAAGTAGACAATGGTGTGCCTTCAACATGATACATTGGTGTGCCTCCACCTTCAGAAGTAGACAATGGTGTGCCTTCAACATGAAACATTGGTGTGCCTCTACCCTCGGAAGTAAACAATGGTGTGCCTTCAACATGATACATTGGTGTGCCTCGAACATTGGATGATGATGTCTCTTGAGCTTGAGAGCTCATAGATGATGTCCCTGCATCTTCATAATTCAATTGTCTCGTTGCACGCAAGTTTCTCATTCGTTGTCTTTTTTATTCCAATTCCAATTCTCTCTTACTTTGTATTGATGTTTCATGTTCCTCATCCAAAGGAAAATCTTCTTCTATAGTATCTAATTTTTTTTTGTTCACGAAGTTGTCTCATTCTTTCCCTTTTCTTCTCTTTGTCTCTTTCATGCTCTTCCGGTATTAAATTCTTTGCTCGTTTCCTTGGCATGATGATGATTTCTACATATCAATTGATTACAATTTTAAAAATATAATATAAATGTAAACCAATAAGTCAAATTATAATATAAACCTGTTACAATATGACAAATTATAATATAAATTTATTACACTTATATCAAATTATGTATCAAGAACAAGTCTATATCATACAAATTATAAACCAAAACACTATTAACATTTGACATGTAAAAAATAAAAAACTTACCTCAATCTCTTTTTGTCTTTTTGATTCCAATAATTGACTTTCACGATGGTGCAAAGCGAAAATTTGTCACTATGGTGCAAAACGATGTTGATTTGTCACTATCAACACCATGAAAAAGTGAAAGCTTGTCGAAGAAAACGTAGAATTCAGACAACATAACAAAAAGTGGGCCTCTTTCACGAGATCCTTGCCAAATAAGACCGTTTCTTCTAGTTTTACATAGCGTGAGCATGCTATAGGGTGTACACCCTATAGGGCGTGCACCCTATACAAAACAAAAAACATGTCATGCACATCTAGTCTTAAACATAGGGCGTGCGCCCTATGTAAATCAAGAAAAGGGAGAAAAGAGAGAGAGGGAGAGAGAGAATGGAGAGAGTAGGAGAGAAGGGTAAGGAGAGAGAGAAAGGGAGAGGGAGAGGGAGAGAGAATAGAGATAGGAGAGAAGGGTAAGGAGACAGAAGGGGGAGAGGGAGAGAGAATAGAGATAGGAGAGAAGGGTAAGGAGAGAGAGAGAGAGAGAGAGAGAGAGAGAGGGGGGGGTAGGGGAAGGAGAGTTAGGGAAGGGGAAAGGGAGAGAGTAGGAGAGAGAGAGAAAAGGAGAAGGAGAGAGAGAGAGAGAGAGAGAGAGAGAGAGAGAGAGAGAGAGAGAGAGAGAGAGAGAGAGAGAGGTGTGTGGTGAGGAGAGAGGAGAGAGAGAGAGTAGGATAGAAGGGGAAAAGAGAGATAGAGAAGGGGGGGAGAGAGAGAGAGAGAGAGAGGAGAGAGAGTAGGGGAAGGAGAGTTAGGGAAGGGGAAAGGGAGAGAGTAGGAGAGAGAAAGAGAAGGAGAAGGAGAGAGAGAGAGAGAGAGAAGGAGAGAGAGAGGAAGGGGATTTGTGAGTTAGTGAGGA